>CAUYSK010002532.1:0-74806 GCA_963575035.1 Avahi laniger | reverse complement strand
TCCAATATCGCTTTAGCTGTCTATCTCACAGGATACAAATTGTGTTTATATCGTTAGTGGTTATTCTTATTTCTTTTCTAGTCTTTTCTTGTGGTAAAATATACCTGATGTAAAATTTATCATCTTAGCCGTTTTCAAGTGCACAGTTAAGTGGCATTGAAAACATGCGTGCTGTTGTACACCCCACACCACCGTCCCTCTCTGTGACCCTTTTCATCTTGTAAAACTGAGACTCTAGGCCATTGGCTAATAACTCCCTGTGCCCTGATCCCCCCAGTCCCGGCAGCCTCCATTCTCATTCCTTCTCTATGATTCTGACTGCTCTGGGTACCTCATCAAAGTGGAATAATGAAGTATTCGTCCTTTCGTGATGGCTTTATTTCACGTAGCTTGATGTCCTCAAGGGTCATCCAAGTTGTAGCGCGTGTCATGGTTTCCTTCCTTTTAAGGCAGAATAATAGTCCATCGTATGTGTGCACCACAGTTTGCGTATCCATTCATTTGTCCAGGGACACTTGTGTCACCTCCGTGTTTTAGCTACTGTGAATAACACTGCTATGAACATGGGTGTACAAATATTTCTTTGAGACCCTGCTTTCAATTCTTTTAGATCTATACCCAGAAGTAGAATTGCTGGATCATATGATAATTCTATTTTTAATTTTTGAGGAACTGATAGACTGTTTTCCATGGTGGTTGTACCATTTTACATTCCCATCAACATTGTACAAGGGTTCCAATTTCTCCACATCCTTGCCAATATGTGTTCTTTTTTGTTGATTTTTTTATAGTAGCTTTCCTAATGGTATGACGTGACATCTCATTGTAGTTTTGATTTGCATTTCCTAATGATTAGTCCTGTGCTTTTTGGTCATTTGTATGTCTTTTTTTTGAGAAATGTCTGTTTAAGTCCTTTGCTTTTTTTTTTTTTTAAGACAGAGTCTTGCTCTGTTGCCCAGGCTGGAGTGCTGTGATCATAGCTCACAGTAACCTCAAACTCCTGGGCTCAAGCGATCCTCCTCCCTCAGCCTCCAGAGTAGCTGGGACTACAGACACATGCCACCACACCTGGATAACTTTTAAAACATTTTTTGTAAAGATAGGGTCTTGCTGTGTTGCCTGGACTGGTCTTGAACTCCTGGGCTCAAGTGATCCTTCCGCCTTGGCCTCCCAAAGTGCTGGGATTACAGGTGTGAGCTGCCGCATCTAGCCTATTCTTGTAATATTTCTGCCTATTTTTGTTTTATACTTCTTGTTCCTTTTTACAGATGCTATTCTTTCCTTCTCTTTAAAAGGTTTATAATAGGCTTATATTAAGTCATTTTAAGATTACTCTATTATTTATTTAGTCTACAATAAATATGTCTTCTAATTGTTGATTTTGCTTTAGCATCAATCTTCTTTATGTGTTTCAAAGTTTTGCTCTACACGTTCATCTTGAGGGAGAGTTTCTCTCTCTTCTTGTCCCTATAACTATAGTTTTGTAAGTTGCTCCCCTGAGACCCCTGTGGTCCCCAATACAAAACCAGGTCTTACATCAGTTCTTAAAGTCCTTCATTGTTTCTAAAATCTTGGCTTTACCTCCTTTTTTATATGGTACTGTCTGAGCTCAGGCTGCTATAACAAAATACCACAGACTGGGTGGCTGAAACAACAGACATTTATTGTCCGAAGTTCTAGAGGCTGGGAGTTCCAAGCTCAAGGTGCTGGCAGACCTGGTGTCTGGTAAGCACTCTCCTGCCAGCTTAGACAGCCACTTGGCCACGCCTGCTCACGGGGCTATTCCTCGGTGCGGGAGGAGAGATCTCTTTGTCTTCCTCTTCTTATAAGGGTATGACCCCATCATGAGGTTTCCATCCTTACGACCTAATCTAAACCTAATTACCTCCCAAAGGCCTCACTTCTTAATGCCATCGTGTTGGGGGTTAGGGCTTCAGCCTGAAAACACAGTCGTATGTGCAGGTTTTTAGCACAGAGGGGTTCGTAGCTGTTCCGTATCCCACATTACATCATGCACGTCCTCTTGTCATTACGAGGTCTGTGACAGCGTTGCAGAGGTCCTTACGCACCGTTGCTTAGTCTGGCTCTCAGTGTTGTCCCCAGTTCCTCCCAATTCACGGTAACCTGATGCCACTTGTCCATACTTTGGATTGTGTCCTTGGCAAGACCCTGGAAGGCGCGGCAAGGTGAAAGTGGGAGCCCTGGGCTGTTGGCATCTGTCTAGAGCAGACACGCGCATCCCCCCGACCTTGGGGTGTGAGCTCCCCTCCGCCCCGTGCAGCCCTGCCCGCCCACCCCAGCCCCAGCGCTGTGAGCAGGGGAGGCACCCGGACGATGCTTCCCACAGTAAGTGACTGTTTCCTCCAGCCAAGATTTCCTGGATTACAAACTCTTCAGTTCCTTTAGGAAACTCTTGGCTGGGACCCAGATACAGGGAGCAAAGTACCTGAGAGAGAGCAGGAAGGCCTTTGGCTCACCGGGTCAAGTTCTCGAACCAGATGCGAGGTTTGACGCCTACAGCAGAATGGCCACACGTAATAACTAGTGAACATTTTCTGAGTTCCTGCTTTAGAGTCTGTGTAATTATTTCTTGTACACGTCCACAATCCTTGCAAACATCGCTGCAGCTCTGTTTTGCAGGGAGACGGCTGAGGCCCGCACTGACCGGGGCACGGCTTCTTGAGAAGTAATGAGCGTATGAGTCACCTGGAATCTTATTAAGACACAGATTCTGATTTAGCTAATCCGGGGTGGGGTCCAAGACTCTGCCTTTCTAACAGGCTCCCGGGTGATGCCACTGGCCTGAGGCCCCCACTTGAGTAGGGAAGGCCAAGCCTCGTGCGTCCGTCCGCAGTGACTGAGCTGGAGCCCGTGTCTGACCCCACTCTGTCTGCTGTTCCAGGGAGAGTCCCGCAATCCAGCCACACGCTTTGCCGGTGGGGGAGGCCAGCCAGTGGGAGGTTCCGCTGGAGAGAGAGGAGGCTGCTCTGCCCAGGCCACCCCCACTTGGAGGTTCAATGAGGAAGAGAGGGATGGAGGGAGACGTCTCCTGAGTAGCCGTCAGTGCTGGAAAAATTAATTTTTTAATTAAAAACATCTTTTTGTTCCTTTTCTTCTTTCCCCTTTGCTTTAATGTCTCAGTCTGGAGTAATTATGAGTTGCTCTGGGGAGACTGAACCTTAGAAAGATTGTTGGTGCAACTGCTAAGGAATTTGTCTGATTAAGTTGGGCTCAGGCTTTGAAGAGACGGGAAAGGAGAAAGCGAAAGGGAGGAGGGAGAGCTGGGCTCCCCGCTGTCCTGGCACAAACTTAATCACAGCGTCAGGGAGGCCAAGTGGGCTCCAGGAGGTTCCTTCAGGCCGGCCCCGGGGGCAAGGCCCGTGGGGGCCAAGCTCAGCTTCCAGGTGTCCCCCTGCCTGGGCCCAGGGTCCCTCTACCCCCTCCAGTCCCCCCCTCCCCCAGGTTCCCTCCAGGGCCTGGATGTGTTGCCCCAACCAGCGCAGCGTGGGAGGTGGCGTCTTAGGTTGGGTCCCTGAGAAGTGGAGCCTAGAAAGCGCCCCAGTGCTCTCCAGTGGCACTCACGAGGGGTGGGGGGGCGGGGCAGGGCCACAGAGGCAGCCCGCAAGGACGAGGTCGGGGAGTCCAGTCCCTCGGGAGCTCTGGAGCTTGAATCTGGTTGCCACAGAGCCATCGGGAGGGAAGCGGGGGCCTTTGCTCCTGGATTTGTCCATCGCTGGAGGTGGGGTGCCCCTTGGGGAGAGCGTAAGCCCCCGGGCATTTCCCAGGAAGCTGGTCTATCTTGGCTGAGGGCGCTGCCCCTAGAAGGGCACAGCTGTGAGGTGACAGCCAGCACTGCCAGCCGAGGGAGGACAAATGTCTTGCTCCAAGACGGGGCCTGGGGGGAGCCTGGCAGGTCCGAGCACAGGGAGTGGATTCCAGAGCGATGCAGGGGTGGAGCTGACGGGTGTGGTGGGTCGACAGGGAACTCCTAGGCTGCTGGCTTCAGTGACTGGGTGGCTGAGGGTGCCAGGAGGTGAGACGGGCACCCTGAGGAAGGCAGACATGGGGAGAGCGTTTTGTCCTGTGGACGTGTGGACACAGGGGGAGGTGTCTGTCGCACAGGCCGCTGGGTGCGCCAGGCCGGAGTGAGGTGCAGCCTCCCTCCGTGTGAAGATGGGAGGTGGCGGGCGGGAAGGAGAGACGGGGCAGAGCACGGGGTCCGGGCACCCCGCACGACTGGGACTGGCAGCACAGGGAGCCCAAAGGCAGCTCGCGAAGGTGCAGCCAGAAGGCGAGAGGAGAACTAGAGAGGGTGGGGTCCTCGTGCCGCCCCCACCCTCCTCTGTCCTCCCAGTCATGGCCTGTCCCCTCTGTCAGCGCGTCTTTGTGGATGAAGGACGGACACAGCTTTGAGGAGCTTCAGTAGATTGTGACCTCCTGGTGCGGGAATTGTGTCTGTCTTGCGTAGCGCTGCGGCCCGGCCGCTACCGTGCTCCCTGGCACACAGTAGGTGCTCAGTAAGTCTTTACTGAAACATACAGCAGCTGACACGTGCAGAGCACCCGCCACGCACCAGGTCCTACATGTAACTCTATTTAATTCCATGAGGAAGGATTCAATGCCTTCCGTTTGCCCAGATCCAACGCGTTTCCACAGATACCTTGGCCATTCAAGAGGTTTTTCCTGAGACCTTTCAGATCTTCTAATTAGAAGCTATTATTATAATATTGTCCCCATGGTACAGAGGAGATTAAGTAACGCATCCAAGTTAACTCACACACGTGGTAAGTGACAGAGCTGGGACTCGGCCCCAGGCAGTCTGACTCCCAGGGTCCACGCTCTTAGCGCCGGTGGGAATGAGTGAAAGTTGGTACCAGTCTGTCTGGGACCAGGACACATGACTGCCTGTTTCATGTGGCACATGAACACACAATCACACGAACATGCAACCACGTGTACACACAGCCACATGTGCATGCAGCTCCTGTCTGCGGCAGGGAAGGACAGCCCACAGCCTAGAGGAGGGGACCTTACCGTGCAGCACTGTCCTCACGTCGCGCTGGCCAAAGCTGCTTCAGACGTAATTCACTGCTGCCTTTATAGCCCCCGATGACAGGGAGATTGGGAGGTGGTGGCAGGAGGGGACAGGTGGAAAGCTCTGGTGTCAGGCAGGACACCTCCAGTCCCTTCTCCCCAGGATACAGTGTGGCTTGAGCAAGTCACTGAGCCACTTTGAGCCTTGATTTTCTCATATGCAAAATAGAACTAATTACACTTCTTTCCTAGGCTTTTGTGAGCATCAGGAATGATGCATGGTGTCTGGCACACAGCGGGCACCCCTGTGGTGGTGCCACTGTTGCATGAGCAGCCCTTTTTGTTGCATTAGCCACCCCTTTGCCTGGTACTGGAAAACGTGAATATTGCCCTGCAGCGAATGGGCACCTTGCGGGGAACCATCCAGGGCTGCCATCCAGGGAGGGGCGTGTCCTGCTAGAGGTTCCCCCAGCCCGGCAGGGGTGCAGGCTGAGTGGGGAGGCCGGGAGCAGGGCAGGGAAGAGAGGCTCGGAGTGGGAGTGTCCAGACTCTCTGGGGCAGTCTGTGATTAGCCTCACGTGTGGTCACCACTGGGGGCACTGCAGAGGTGACACTAGGGATTCTGGCTGGGGCCCACTATCAGCTCAGCTCTCCTGAGCCCCCAAGGGCCACCATGTCACATGGCTCCATGGGGTGCCATTCACATGGCAGTGTGTGACGCAGGGCTCCATGGGGGCCTGCTGACACGGGAAGCTTGAATCATGCCCCTGGGAGTTGTGCGGCTGAGGCCGAGCGCTCGCCAGGGCAGCAGCCTCTCAGTGCCACACGGGGCTGAAAAGACCAAGGGGAGTGGACAGCCCCTGCTTGGGTCTGCCTGCTGCATGGGCAACCAGGGCAGCGCAAAAGCCAGTCCAGCCCTGTCTGGTGCTACTCTCCCTACGGGCACCCAGGCCTCTAAGCAGTAACCCTGAGCGCACTGTGCCTGAACCCCTGGCTTGATACGCCTCGGCCCTGGCTCCAGACTGAGAGCTACTGAGGGCGGCGACCAAGCACAGGGCCCGGCATGCCGAGCATGAGCATCACGCTGGACGCAGACTGTGCGGTTAGAACAGCGAAGGCTTTCATTCCTCCGCTGGAGAGACATTTACTTGTCAGCCTCCAGCCCGTGCCCTGGACCTTGCCGGATGTTGGAGACACGAGGAGGGAGCAGACTGACCCTGTCCTTGAGGGGTCACAACCTTGTAGAGAGACAGACATGTAAACAGAAAGCAAGAGCCCAGCGTGACCAGAGCTGTGATAGATGGCATGTGTCTGTCTAGGCCACAGGAGCACACACGCGGACGGGGGCATTGAGAAAGCTGCCTGGATGAGGCGATGCCGGAGCTGGAAAGTGGAGGGTGGGTGGGGGTGTGCCCGGCGGAGGTGGAGGGAAGGCATCCCAGGTGGCACACGCAAAGCTTGGAGGTCACCACGAGCCGGGCCTAGTATGAGACTTGCCGTCCTGTGTGGTTCACAGGAAAGGGTGCCAGCCAGACTGGCATTTGGTAGACCTGGGTCCCAGTCCCGGCTCTGCTTCTATGTACCTGAGTGAACAAGGACAAATTCTCCTCCGCCCAGCTTTGTTTGGGCCTCGGTTTCCTAAACTGTGTAATGGCAACTGGGCTACATTATCCCCAAAGCCCCTCCAGCTTGGAAGCTCTTAGCTCCTCCCAGACATGGCCAGACCCCTCCCTACCTTCCAGGAACTCACCTAGGGACACAGATGTGGGGACCCTCTGGGGAATGCTCATAGGTTTGTCCTGATTAACCCAGGCTTAACACTCTGAGTGCCAGAACCTTTTGCTTTATTGCAAATATTAATAGTTGCAGACTGAGAGTCTGGGTCCACCTTCCTGGGAATGCCAAGGTTGAAATCTGCTGGGAGCATGGCTGAAACTGGACACCTCTGCTGGGTAGTTCTCTGCTCTGGTCTGCTTGGGTGGGAGGGGCAGTTCTGAGCTGCGGACTGTCTAAGGGCTCTCCGAGGACAGCTAAGCCTTATCATCTCCCTTTGCAGGGACTTGGGTCTTTGTGTCCACTGGCTTCTCCTTTTATAAGTGTCACCAGCCAATCAGCTCGTGCCTTCCCTCCTGTGAGATGGGAGTGACCAATCACACTTGCCCTGGTTTCTCGGTTGCTAGGTGCTGGAGGCTGCCTCCTCATTGCTGAGGGGCTTGGGTTTTAAAAGTCCAATCCTGGATCTGGAGCTGCTTCAGGAGGTTGGGAACTCCAGGAAGTGGATTTAAGATTCCCTTAGCTCAGTGGGTTCTGCTAACAGTCAGAGCTGGAGGAATTCAGGGGAAGGAGACAGCACTTGCTCCATGGCAGTCCTGGAGGGCTTCCAGGAGAGGGCACCAAAGGAGGGGTTTTCAGGTCCTTCCTGGTCCAGCCAGGGCTGCCCCTTTCTCATCACTCCCAGGATGGAAGCTTTAGGACACCTCCCTGCCCCTCTGTAAGCCCTGGCACTGTCCTGGCCCCTGGGCCCGACCCTGGTCTAGGACCCTCTCCCCCTCACTCGGCCCCATGCTCCCAGAACTCGTGTAGGGGGTTGGGTGTCTGAATTACCCCAAGCCTGAGCCCCGGTCCAGACGCCCTGTGTGGCTCCAGAGCCTGGGGAGGGATAGGACCCAGGAAATGACATGGAAGGATTCAGAGGGGAGGAGAGGATGTCCCAGGTGGGGAGCCCCATGTGAGCAAAGGCCTGGAGGTATGTGAGAGTGTGTGCTTGTATGTCTGCCTGTCTGCACGTGTGTGTTCGTGTGCTGGTGTTTCCGTGCATGAGCCTTGGGCACATGTGTGCATGTGTGAAGCACAGAGAAAGGACGTTGGTCCTTCCACGTCTTGGACTTACGGATTTCCTCCCCTCCCCACGAGGAGCCCAGCGTCCCAGGTCCCGAGCCCCAGATCCCTGCTAGCCCAGGCCCCTGAGCCTGGTTCCCACCCCTGCCCCGCCCCCGCCCACTGTAGCAGCTTCTTGACGAAAATACCAATGGGACTTGCACACAGCAGGGCCAGCATCACCTCCAAATCGAGAAAATCCAATCGACCCATCATCCATTCCCATTCCCCGGCTGCTGGCAGCCGGCTTCCCGCCTGGCTTGACCCTTCTGGGGCCTGCGGCCCTGCTCCAGCGCAGGATGCCGATCAGAAGGGCCCCTGAGGACGGAGGGGGAGTGAAATCAGCGCCCCTCTGTCCAGGTTCCTCACGTCTTGCTCCTTGGAGCAGCCTGGAGTCCTCCTCTCTGCTCAGGCCAGTTCTGTCTTTTTGAGCCCAGCTTTCCTCCCATCCGAGGCCCTGCCTGGGTTCCCCGGACCGTGAGCAGGGCTCAGCTCACCGACCTGGGGCAGCAGGAGGAAGCCCGGGCTGAGGTCAGGGCAGCCGCAGTTTCTACATCTGTAAAAAGGAGATTACAATGCCTGCGGCTCAGACAAGGGGCATGGAAAGGGTGTCTTGGTCCATTTGAGCTGCTAAAACAAAATTCCTGAGAATGGGGAATGTATAAAGCACAGAAATGTATTTCTCACAGTTCCAGAGGCCGGGAAGTCCGAGATGAAGACGCCGGCAGCTTTGTTGTCTGGCGAGGGCTGCTCTCTGCTTCCGAGATGGCGCCCGGACGCTCACCCTCTGGAGGGAGGAACACTGCGTCCCTACTTGGCAGAAGAGTGGAAGACGGGGAACCCGTGCCCACGACTCCCACAGACCGTTTATAAAGGCCCTAATCATTCATGAGGGTGCAGCACTCACGACTCAATCACTCCCTCAAAGGCCCCGCCTCCCAGTGCTGCTGCGTTGGGAATTAAGTTTCAACATGAATTTTGGAGGGGGCGGAAACGCTCAAAGTGTGGCAAGGGGCTCTGTGAACCTGTGAAGTGCTGGCCTTCGCTGCCGATGTCCCCTGGGCCTTGGTCACTGGGAGCATCTAAGGGCAGAAGCCAGACGTGGCAACTGTTTGGCCTGTATGGTACTTGTGAAAAATTGAATTAGTGGTCAACATCTAAAAAATGGGCAGTTTCTGCACAAAGTGTGAGTTTTGGCTTCTCTTGGAAAGTCAGAAGGCCTGGCGTCCCTGGGACTTGCACCCATGAGGGGTGGCCAGAGCTCTCAGGCAGGGCCTGTGCTGCCCTGACCCCTCCTCGGCAGGCCCACTTCCCCTGACCTGCCTGACCCCTGGGGGTGGGTGGCACCTATGACTCGATCCTTTCAGAACATATAGGCATTTCAGAAAGGGTCTTTCCCAGTGGCCCAGGAGTGAGAGTCTGTGTTCAGCGGGTGGAGAGGAGGCTACGGCTGCCTCCTGGATCCCTCGGTGCACGCGCCCCTCCACGGAGAAACGGAGGTCTGCATGCCCAGATTGCCTGCCGGGCAGGGAGCAAGGGAAGAGTTATGCCTCGGGTGTGACTGCCTTTCCTCTGTAGCAAAATCTAACGCCTTGACCATCACCCACATGGCATGTCCTTCCAAGGCCCAGGGGGCCAACGGGGCAGGTTCTCCCAGAACAGGGGTAAGCAGTGCTAGGCCAGGCATTCTTTTCCTCCCAACCTCTCAGTGACGCTTATTTGTCCTTGGGACAAGGTTTGTGCTGTGTCCAGCTCTGTGGGGGGTCAATGCTTTGGGGCAGAGCTGGGAGAGCTGCTCTCATCAGACTGGAAGTTCCAGATCCACCACTTCTCGGCTGTGTGACCTTGGGAAAATAACTTAACCTCCCTGAACCTGTTTCCTCATCTGTAAAATACCCACTTCCACATGTTGCCGTGAAGATCAAATGGGAGTGTGTGTAAGAGAATGGTCTGGCACAGGTCGGGCACACAGTTTGTGTCCATAAGTGTTTGCCGAAAGGAGGAGTCGAGGGTCCCCAGGCCCAGTGGTGGAGCCGCACGGTTACACTGCAATGGCGACTGAGCAACAGGGCCCTGTGTCCCAGCTGGCTGGGGCTGGACGTGACGGCAAGAGTGAGGGGCCCCTGCCCCTTCCAAGCTGGGTAACTGGGACAAAGTGGGGGTGAGGAAGCAAAGGGGAGAGGTAGTGCTCCTCCTCCCTCCCCGTCTTCTGCCCTCGCAGCGAGACGCAGCCGTTTCCCTGTGGGCTGGGCCCCTCCCTCAGGTGGGGAGGGCACCTTCCTTCTTCCGTAGCTAGAATCTGGCCGCTTGGTTTCCCGCTGGGAGAGGGAACCTGAGGGCTCAGAGAAGTGGGATGTGGAGGGAACAGATGGCCTTATATTCGGTTTGTCATGGAGTCACCTCATGGGCTGCCCCACCAGGACTGGTGAGCGGAAGCCTTCTAGACTTTTATCTAGTTTTAGCTTGAAAGCATGAGAGGGACAAGGATATTCCAGGTCCCCCAAGGGGGAAGGGCCTTAGGACAAAGGGAGTCTGAGCAGCCTCAAAAAGGTGTGTCCCTTCCTCCCTTTCATGAAACACTGCTGTCGGGGCCACCTTTCTGAAACAGCAGTGAAGGCCCCTGCCCTCTCCCTGGGTGTGCTTTCTGGAGCAAGGGCCTGGGAGGGCTGCCCAGGGCAGATGATAACGGTAGTGACGGTGGCGGCTGGTGACATTTACTGAGCACCTGGCTAAACGCCTCCTGCTGCCCTCACCCCACTTGTGGAGTTACAGACCAGCACATTTCACCGAGGCGCATCCTTTACAAGAAAATTCAGATGGGATGGAGCCACCCACAGGGAGGAGTGAGAGCTGCATTCGGTTACAACCTCGCCGAAGGATTCTCCTTGGGGGGGTCGGGTGGGAGGATCTAAGAAATAGCTCCTCGTGTGTGTTTATGTTCAAAATGTTGATTTACCTGCTTGGATTTAAAGAATGTGTTCAGAGCACCAGTTTGGCTTCGGGGTCTCCAGACTCCAGGCCCACAGCCAGGAGAGGCGTTTCAGGACCATGGAGAGTGCCCCATCCTACCACCTCCGGGGGTGACCGATCAGGGAGGAGGTGGTAGAATGAAAGCTTGGCTTTTTAGAACTGGCCAGTCCTGGGAAATCATCATACGGCTGGGACCTAGGGCCTGGGGCCCTGCAGGAACATGGTTTGCCCAAGCTGTTCCTAGAGCCGGCCTGACCGCCTGGAGCTGTGTCTTCTGGAACAGAGGCAAAAGCAGGGGCGGCTCACCTTGCTCCTCTGCGTGGGGTCCACAGCGACACAGGTGTCTCACTTTCTGCATTCCAAAAAGTGTGTACAGGGGGGCGTGGTGGCTCACGTCTGTAATCCCAGCACTCTGGGAGGCCGAGGTAGGAGGACTGCTTGAGCTCAGGAGTTCGAGACCAGCCTGGGCAAGAGTGAGCCCCTGTCTCTACCAAAAATAGAAAAAAGTAGCCAGGCATGGAGGTGCGCAGCAGTAGTTCCAGCCACTCAGGTGGCTGAGGCAGGAAGATCACTTGAACTCAGGAATGTGAGGTTGCTGTGAGCTATGATCATGCCACTGCACTCTTCCCAGGGCGATGAAGTGAGACTCTGTCTCTAAATAAATAAATAGACAGATATGATAGATAGATTGACAGATAGTGTGTGCAAACAGAAGTGCTGTATAAGTCAAATCTTACTTGCGGCACCATCCTGTGCGGCTCTGGGCTTGGGAGCAGCGCTTGGCTGCCTTGAGAGGCGGTGAATCGTTACAGTCATGGCCTCTGAAACCTCACTGCCTGAAATTGAATCTAGACCCTGCCACTCCCTGGCTGTGAGACCTTGGGTGCATTACTTAACATGTAGGCCTCAGTTTCCTTATCTGTAAAATGGGATGATCAAGCACTTACTTCAGAGTTTATTGTGAGAATTAAACATAATATAGGTAAAGCCCCTAGAGCAGTGCTTGGCATGTAGTTATGATTGTAAAATGTTACTATTATTTTTTAACCCCAAGCATTTCTGCCCCAGTTCCGATGCATGACTGGGTTCTTCCCACGGTACCCCTGGTCTTGCCTCCAGGCTCAAAGGCTGGGAAGAGACAAATGTTCCCTGGGCTTGTAAACCATCAGAGTGTCTGCAAGGCTGTCTGAGGAGGTGTTTCTTGGGGGCTGGGAGGCCCCATTGCCCTGGGCCAGAAGGTCTGGGACCCTGAGGAGAGGCTGGACCCTGGCACTGGCTTTCTCCCTCTTTCTTATTTTTCATAGTAGTTCCAAGTGTGGTCTTTAGAGCCAGAAAGACCCAGGCTCAGATCTTGGCTCTGGGGCTTATAGGCCATGACCTGGGACAGGTCATTATCAGACCCTTGGAGTCTCATCTGTGTATGGATATGACAATACCCTCAACGTGGCTGTTTAGAGGATTAAAATGCGAAAATGTAGGCAGGCCAGGCGTGGTGGCTCATGCCTATAATCCTAGCACTTTGGGAGGCCGAGATGGGAGGATCTCAAGTCAGGAGTTCTAGACCAACCTGAGCAAGAGCCAGACCCTTCTCTACAAAAAATAGGAAAATTAGCTGGTTGAAGTGGCATGTACCTGTAGTTCCAGCTACTCTGGAGGCTAAGGCAGGAGGATCGCTTGAGCTCGGGTTGCAGTGAGCTATAATCTCGTCACTGCACTCTAGCCAGGGTGACAGAGCAAGACCCTGTCTCAAAAAAAAAAAAAAAAAAAAGAGAGAGAGAGAAAATGTAGGCAAAGGTCAAGCACATTTGCATATTGTAAGCACTTTACAGTGGTGGTTGTCCTGTGGCTATTTTCCTAATGTCTCTGTCCCACTTTGAGTCTCTGTCACCTCCCTCTCCCTCCCAGAGGGTGAGGCTCTCACTCCTTCTCCTGACTTCCAGGCTTGGATCTGACCCACCCAGACCTAAACCTCAGGGATAGAGGCTTCTAAAAGACAAGGTTGGGGCCTGGTCTCCGGTGGCCCATTTCCTGCTGCCTCACCCCTTCTCTCTGCCTTACCTTACCAGTGCTCCGCATTTCTAGAAAACTCCCTTGTCCCTTAGCCCTGGCCAGACACCCTTCTCCACACCCAGCTCTGCCCCATTCCAGGAGCAAATGGTGAAGCATTTACCTTATTAACAGCTCAGATTTGATGAACATGAACTAAGTGGGTTCTAGGCCTTTACACATGAGTTATTTCATTTATAATCAGCATTTCATTGGCATCTACTTTGTGTCTGGCAACGCAGGAAGCACTTTACACACACGTTCTTATTTAGTCACCCAACAGCCTCTAGAGGTGGTTGTTCCTACAGATTTTATTTAGCAGGGGAGGAAACTGAGAACTGGAGGGGTGGGGTGATGCTCAGGTCACAGGGAGGGGACCGTGGAGCCAGAGGGAAGGAGAACGGAGCGAAGGCTCATGAAGCCCTTAGCGCAGCACCCAGCACGCAGAAGGTGCTCAGCAGAAGGTGCCTGAGCCCCGTCACCCAGCCCTGCTGGGACGGGGGGGTCACCCAGCCCTGCCGGGAGACACGGGGGGTGAGTGACGCAGAGAATCCCTCCCCTCTGCCCTGCCTGCCCCCTCAGGGCAGTGTAGCAGGGCAGGACGGGTTGTGGGGAACGGGGCAGAAGGAGGGGTCTCAGATGGCTCTTGACTCTCTGGCTTGAGCAACTGCTGGGTTGGGGAGCTGTTTACTCAGAGGGGGCAGGAAAGGGGACAAGAGTGGGTTTAGGGAGGGATGACGAGTTCAGTTTTGGATCCATTGCATTTGAGGAGCTCAGGGGATGGGTCTAAGCAGCCAGCATGGAGCCGAGCTGAGCTGTGGACCGGGATGTCTGCTCCCTCCAGCCACACCCCTGCAGAGTGTGCCGTGCACATGGTCAGGCTCCTGAGGGCCAAGGGAGGGTCAGAGAGGATTCGTGGAGGGCCAGCGGCTAGGGATAGTAAGGTGGTGACAAAAGAAGGCTTCCTCAGGGAGGGCTTCCTGGGGGGGGGCCTTTGAAGTTTGTGCTCTGCAGATATTGAGAGAAGGTGAGCCCCAAAAGGGAACTGGGAAGAAACACAGTTGGAAGGGTCCTTGAAGGCTACGCTCAGCAAGATCATGTGACTTGCCCAAGGTCACCCTGCTAATAAGTGACAGAGTCAGGATGCCACCCAGGTCTGCCTCACTCCAGGGTCTCAGGTTCTCAGCCTGTACAATCGATGCCGCTCTCAGGGCATGGGGCCCGGCAAGCGGGCCAGGAGAGGAGCCGCAGAGGAGGACTTAGTCACTCCAGTTCAGGCCAGCTCTGCCCAGTCCATACGTGGTCAAATTCCAAATAAACAAAGAGCCGTCAAAGCAACAGGACACAGGAGCTGGGAGAGTTCCAGTTTCAGACAGATCTGACTCTGGGTGGAGGGCTGGCCTTGAATGTAGGTAGGCCGTGCACTGCTTAGCACCTGTGAGCCAGGGTGCACTCAGAGTCCCCTTGCCCCTGAACTGGTGTGTCACCATGTTGAGAGCCCATTGCCCACTCTAACTTTGGAACAGACGTTGTCCGGTTGGCTTCTCCCCAGAGGGAGCACATTTTTGGCCCCTCCCATCTCACACAGAAGAAACTTCTGGACATTTTTCTCCTGGGTAGAAGGGGTGGAGGCCCCTGGAGGGTGACCCTTTCTCCTAGCCTTGCAGAAGGCCAGTCTGCCATGCAGGGGACTGGCCCGCCTGACAGCAGGGCAGGGAGCCACTGCGCACACCGGGTTGCAGGGGTGACAGCAATGGTGAATGCCAGCAGCTCGCAGTGAGCATGCAATGTCAAATGGGGTGCGTTACTCTCCGTGCAAATTAAAAATCAAAATTAATCAAACACTCAAATTGATTTCCTCCCCGTCTGTTTGCTCTGCTGTGCCAGTCAGACGCCTGCCTGCCCACTTGGCCGATACACCCCATCCTCACGCCGGGCAGGGTAGCACAGCCTGCTGCATGGGTCCCTGTGAAGGCCCTTGGGAAATTGGGTAAGGGTCCACCCAGCCAGGTCCCTGACCCTGAGGCCTGGTGCTGGGCTTGAAAAGGAGACAGGCAGGAAGAGAATATTGCTGGTGCAAAGGAAACACCCACGCAGGGCTGGGAGACAGAACTCTTGGGACTACTCGTGGGGCCACCGTTAACTGAAGCCAGGAGCCTGGACAAGTCCTGTAGGCCCCTGGTCTTCTCCTTCCCCAGCCAGGCCCTGGCCTGCCACTTGTCAGTTGTGCAACCTTGGGCAAGTTACTTAACACCTCTGAGCCTCAATGCCCTCATGGTAACATGGGTATGGTGATCCCAGTGTGGGCAGGTCTGCCCCCTGGGAGGCGGACTCTCAGAGGGATTAGCAAGCCAGGGAGGTGGCTTCGGGCCAAGGGAGGAAGCGGGCGCATTGGCATTTGCAAGGTAAATTGTGTGGAGCCCTGGATCTGTGCTGTCTCTGTAGGGCTGTCCCGAGTTGGCACAAACAGGACAGGTCTTTATCCTGGCTTTGACCAGCCACTGGAGGCTGCTGCCCCTGGAAGGAAAGGCCTTGGGCAAGGAGGCTCTCTCTTCCGTTTCCTTGCCGGGGGAAAGTACTCTGCAATCTGTGGGCAGCAGGGAGCGAGCTCCAGCATGCAGGGCCATCTGGGCAGCGCACCATGGTGTCCCCTACACAGCTGCTGTGAGGGGTCCCGGGGACAAGGTCGTGAAGCCAGGCAGGGGTCAGCTTGCGGTAAACAGCAGTTCCTGAAAAGGCCTTGGGGGGCCCCTCTGGCTCCCCTTTCACACCCGGGGTCCTGCCCCTCCTACTCTTGTCTAGGCCTTAGACCCCCCCACTCCACCCTTCTGTCTCACCGGACCACCCCAGAGTCCCCCAGCCTCTCCAGCTTCGCCCTCCAATCCAATCCAGGCTCCCTCGGAGCCCCAGGGAGCGTCCAGATTCAGAACTGCTAAAACTATCCAGAGTCCAATCAGCCTCTCAGGGCATTCAAGGACCTCAGCGACCTGGCCCTGATCCCCACCTGCCAACCCCCACCCAAGCAGCCCACCCCCACCCTGCTACTGCCCCAACAGTGGGGTGCTTCCTTATTTTTCTCTCTGTGCTCATGCGGTTCCGCCTCCTTCCCTCCCCTCTGCTTGCCGTCATGTGGCCAGCGCTTGCTCCGAGCCCTGCAGAGGGCCAGGTCTGCGCTGGCGGGTGCCGAGGACACAGAGGGACACAGATCTGGCCATGCTCCCTCCCAAGGCCCTCCCCGTGCCCCAGGCCCTCCTCCCCTTCAAGGGCAGCCTCTCCAGGGCCTTGGTGGGGCACCCGATTCCACAGGTGCTGCACGGGAGCGCCCCCAGGGGGTCCAGGCTCCACAGGCCCTCGACCCTCAGCTCTGTGGCCCTGCCAGCCTCCAGTCCCCACCCCAACACAGTGCCCAGTCCAGAACTTGGAACCTTGGCCTGTCCACGTGCCCGTCTGTCCACCTCTGTGAGTCCCCGAAGGACAGACCCCTGGACCTGGCACAGAGCCCACCCTCAGCGTGTGGGAACCGAAGGCAGGTCTGTTCCCGCAGCTGTGCACACTCCCAGGGCCCGACCCCCACTGCCCCGCTGGCCTCCCAGAGCAAGTCAGGCTCGCCGCGGGAACGGGCAGGGTCTGCCCTCTGCCCGGACCCCTGACACCCGCACTCCTGGTGCCCTGCTGCCCCTGGAACCTCCCTTTCCTGAGCCCTGGCCACGCGGCAGTGGAGGACCACAGGTTTCCAGTGTTCGCGCGTAAGCCTGTGCCTCAGGCTCTCTGTCTGTATGATGAGGACAACTTGCCCGGGCCGCGGGGAGCCTTGCCAGGAAGAGACCTGTGACTGACCGCTGTGGACAGCAAAGCGCCCCCACGGTACAGGTAGGGTGATCAGTATAGAAAAAGCTGATGTGACAGAACTGTGGACTGACCTGGGCCCCGCGACAGGCTGGCCTGGCCTCTGCTCCATGAGCTCACGAGCTCCCTGCTGACCTGGGGACTGCTCCTGCAGGGCCATCCCAGCCTCCTGAGGTAGGGCCCCTAACCAGACAAGGCAGTCTGCAAGCAGGAACTGCGGCTCTGGGCTGGGAAGAAAGCCCCCGGCGCTGGCGGCTGAGCAGTGGAGCCCCGGCTGCTCTCTGCATCTGCAAGGGACGCTGGGGGGGGTGGCACCCCACAGAGTCTTGCTTGCCTTGATAACCCCAGGCAGTCTGGGCTTACTGTGGTGGAAGGGGCTAGCCCCTTCTATCTGGAGCCTCAGTTTCCCGCCTGTCGATGGGCTCCGAAGCCTGTCCCTGCCCACGGCACCCTGGGGGTGATGCAGTCTTACTGGGGAGGTGCGGCTGGCTAGGCTTTTCCAGGGGGGAGGTTTTATAGGATCAGCCAGTGGGCCCGGTGCCCTCTGTGTGCTGACTTTAGGGTCCCAGGAGGATGACTGACAAGGAGCAGCTGATGGTTATGACAAGAATTCCAGTTCCCTCCATCCGCGGACACAGGAGAGTACAGAATTACACCTTCCACAGACGGGAAAACCAACCAACGGCACAAGGATGCAACGCAGGTATTCCAGGCAGGCAGGGCCCCCGGCATCTGACGCAGCTGCCGGTGCCGGGAGAGAATGGGTGAGGGTGTGGGGGAGAGGGGCAGGGTGGGGTCGGGTGGGGAAGGGAAGAAGGAAGAAGGCTTCTTGGGGAGAAGGGCTGGGGCAGGCAAGCTCACAGGTGGGGAGGGTGGGAAGGCGCAGGCCCGCAGCAGGGCCCAGGGAGCCGCTCTACCCACTGCAGGGCCCTAGGCCCTGGAATCTGGCTCTGGTGGAGCCATTTGGACCATCGTATCTTCTTCACTCTTTGCTACAGGCTATGGCCCAGGATCAACCAGACAGGGCAGAAGATGCTCAGTCCGACCTTCACTTGACAGGTACGGGGACAGGCAGGGGTGGGTGCTGTCACGTGGGCTTTTGCTCCTTCCTCTCACCACAGGGCCTTTGTACACATTGTCCTCTCCTTGGAGTCCTCACTTCTCTGAGTTACTCTCTGCTCAACCTTCTGGTGCTGGGTCAAATGTCACATCTTGCAAGAAGCCCCCACTCCATAGCCCCACAGGCCTTTTCATAGCCATTGGCCTGTGGTTATGGCTGGAGGTAGCAGAGGGCCCTGGGCAGGCACCTACAGGGACACTGACCCAGCCCCTGTGGTGGGAAGCAGCCAGTCCCCAGCCTCTGGTGAAGGGACTCTTCCCTGGAGCTGCCACAGCAGCTGGGCCCTGGCCCCAGCCCCCAGTCCCCAGCTGCTGCTGTGGCAACATCTCTGTAAAGCCTGCTGTAAGGCAGAGGCGTCGACAGCCCTGGCCACCAGCACAAGGGAGGGGTACAGGGGTTCCCAAAGAGGCCTCTGCACCTGACTGCCTTTGTGCAGAACACTCTGGCAGAGGGCCTGGGCATGGCCCTGCTGAAGAAGAATAAATGACACAAACTTAGGTTCCTCACCCCGGCGGGGCATATCAGCTTGCTCCTATACTTAGGGAGGAAGTTGAGGCCCAGAGAAGGTGTGCTACATATTTGAGGTTGCACAGCACAGCTGGAGGCATACATTTCCAAGCACAGACACAAAGGCCGTGTGGCTCCCAGGACAGGAGAAGTGAGTGAGAGACATGGATGGGGAGAATTGGGGGGTGCAGACAGTGACTGCTCTGCTTAGATGCCAGGGACTCTGGGGAAAAGCTGTTTGTCTCCATCTGGCTTCCCCAGGGCCCACCTGGAAGCCCTGGGAAGACTCCTCAGGAGGTGTTTTGAGCCAGAGCAGGCAACAGCCGTGAGCTCATCTCCCTTGAGTCTGCCAGGAAGTCTGGTAGGAAGGCAGGAGGAAATGGCCAGGGAAGGGGGAAAAGGGAGGCAACAAGGGACTTTGGGATGGGCCATGAAGCCGCGCTTGGGCGTGGGGAGGGAAAAGGACGGTTGCTGAATGCCTACTGTGTGCTGAGCCAGTCCTGTGCATTGTCCCCCATGGATTCTTTCCCAGTCACCTTTGTCGACTGAGTGTTTTATTCCCATTGTACAGAGGAGGGCACTGAGGCTGGAGTTGGCACTGAGTCTGCCTCACACCAAAGTCTGGGGTCTTTACAGGGCATCTTCCTGATGGGTGGGTGCGGGGCCTGGCCCTTCCCAGACTCCCATCACAGCCGCAGCCAGCCCCGGCTTCTCCCACTTCCAGCTCCAGTCAGCAGGGGGAGGCTGCGCTGCATCTGGCTGCGGATACGGGCGCAGGGTTTGGGTCTGGGCTTAGAGGAGAGGAAAGAAGAGGAGAGGAGGAGGAGGCCTCCTGCAAGGCTGCTGGGTTTGGGGAGCCCTTAGCCATGCCTCTGTGATGGCCGAAAGGTGGGGCTGGGGCTTCTGCCTGGATGGGCCCAGCTGCCGCCCAGAACAAAGTTGAAACTCCTCAATTCGAGGTCCCTCTTCCCAAAACACACACGTCACACCCTATTTCCCACTTCCAGGTCTTTGCACATGCTTTTCAATTGGCATGGGATGCCCTTTCTGTTCCTTTGTGTCTGGCCAATTCTTACTCAGCCTTCAATACCTGGCTTCAATGCCACCTCCTCCAGGAAGCTTTCCTGGACCTCCTCCACCTCAGTTACTCTATCATATCTCCTACTCTTTCATTTTCTGTAGGCAGAAATGTTTCTAGATCATCTGTGTGTCCCCGTACCTAGCATAGGATAGGGCACACAATAGAGGCTTAGTGAACAAATGGGCAAGATGTATCCCTCTGTGGGGGCTGGGGAGCAAGGGGCTGTCTGGGGTGGCAGTAATGGAGGGGAGGGGCTCAGAAGATGAAATGTTCCTGCATCAGAACTGTCCAGGGTCAGGCTGACCAGGAGCCTAGGGGTGCACTTTACTTCCCAGAGGGTCTGGGGAGATCTTGGATGTGAGAGGACTCTGCAAATGGTGGAGGGCTGTGTTCAGCAGGTCCTTGTACTGCTCACCTTTGCCATGTTTCCCTGATGATGCGGGAGAAGGAAGGTCATAGAACGAGGGAGGGGACAGACCAGGCCTGGTGAGTGCGGGGTGGTGGCAAGAAGTGTAGCTTGGGCAGTGGCCCCAGCTCTCATAGGCAAGGAGGAGGCGGGATTCTGGAGGCCGAGAGCCTGCCTTGGGACTCCGGCTTCCGTGGGATCTAACACCGTATCAGAGCTGCTCATGGACCCAAAGATGATGGAAACCAGGTCCTTCCAAGGAAGGGTAAACTGAGGTGCAGAGAGGGGTAGGCGTTTGCCCAAGGTCACACAGCAGCAGCGGGGAGGCTGCCCTGTGAGCCTTGTCTTTCAGCAGGACAGGTGTCTTCACTCCGCGTTCACATCCAGACAGCGGCTTCCCTGGTCCCTCCTCCCCTGGGCCAGCAGTCCCGAGCCCACAACCCACACTGTCCCCCACCCAGCCTGCCTCAGGCTTGGCCGCCATCAGGAGCCGAGCGCCCCCTGGATGGCGTGGTCTGGGCATCGCGACCGACCTTCTCCTTGACTCACCTCCAGCCCAGGAGGGCTGGGCTCAGCGGCGGCGCACAGGGTCCGCACGGTCCTGGCTGCGCCGCCGCCCCGCACCGCTCTCCCCGGCGGCCCGGGTGGGGCAGGTCGGGCTGGTGCACTCTCCCTTTAAGCCCCGGCGCGATGAGAGCTGTCGGCGGCAGCGGCGGCTAGCGCGGGACGTCGCCCCGCGCTAGGCCGAGCTGGGGGGAGGCGCGGCGGGGCTGGGACGCGGCGGGTCCCCTCGCCGCCCACTGCTCGAACCCTGGGCGCCGCGAGCAGCGGGCGGCACCGATGTAATGCGGAGAATGTGAGAGGCAGCGCAGGGCGGTGGGGAGGAGGGGCGCGGGAGGGCCGCAGCAGGACGGGCGGAGAGCGCGGGAGGGACGGGGACAGGGATCTGGGCAGGTGGCGGAAAGGAGAGGAGACGCGGGAGAGGCAGTGACGGGAAAGGGGAGAGAAGGAGCAGAAGAGCGGCAGCGAGCGGCGGCGCAGGGGAGGAGCAGGAGGGAGCGGCGCTTCAGGCGGGAGTGCCGGCAGGCAGAGCCCGCACCTGGGCCGGGGTTCAGGCCGGAAGCGCGCCGCGGCCCGGCCAAGCTAGGCGGAGGAGCGGGGACGCCCGCGGAGTTCCCACTGGGAGCGGCGGGGAACCCGAGGCAGGGCCGGCCAGGGAGGGGACGCGGGCGGAGCTCCGAGGGCTGGGGCGGGCAGGGCAGGGGCCTTTGTGAGCGCCCAGGAGCGCGGGCCCGGGTGCGCGCCTTGTGCGCGAGCGTGTGCCCCGGCGGGGGAGCGCGCGTTAGGGATTCTGCCGGCGTCGCGGCGCGGAGGGCAGGCGGCAGCAGCAGGGCGCGCCGGGGAGCGCGGGCCCTCCCGCGCACACGCACACGCCGCGCGCTCTCCCGCACGCACACACGCCCTCCCTGTCTCGCTCGTTGCCGCTGCCACCATCTCGGAGCCTGGCCCTGCAGAGCGGGAACCCCAGCCGGAGCGGGGACCGGATCGGAGCGAGCCGGGGGATGCGGACCCGCAGCGGAGCCGCGCGCGGACAGCGCGCCCGGGACGGTGAGTGTGGCCAGGCCGGGATGCTGCGGCGGGCCGGGGCCGCAGGGGCGCAGGCCGGGAAGCTGGCAGGCTGTCCTCCAGCAGCGCCGCGTGCGCGGCCTCTGATTGGGCGGGAGCCTCGGGGGCAGTGGTGGGGGGGTGGGGTGGGGGTGCGCGTCCGTGGGGGGCGTGCACGCGCGGAGCTGACGGGTGCGCGCTCGGCACCCCAGGCCACGACCGTACTCCCGCCCGCTGCGCGGCCCCGCCTAACCCTCACCTGCCGCTGGAACCCCCGCGACTTGGAGCAACTTTGTAGAGGCCCCGGGGCGCGGCGGGCCGGGAGGACGTGGGGTGGAGGCGCTTTAAGGGTGGAACCCCGGCCTTTCTTTCCAGAGAAGAAAGCACAAACGGAGAATGGGCGGGAGGCACGGCCTGGACCGCCTGGAGGGCCAGAGGGTGCGACTCCACCACCCGATCGGCGCAGCCGCCCACTCTCTGGGACGCCCAGACGCCCGTGCAGCCCCGCGGCGCCTCGCTGGAGCCGCTCCGGGGGCCAGATTCCTGTGATCCCGCCAGGATCAGGGGGTACCTAGCGACCACAGCTCCCAGGTCGGGGGCTGGGAGGTTGTCTTTGTAGCCGGGCTGCCGACACAGAGGCTGAGTTGCAGGAGTGGGGAGACGTGCCCATGTGTACATGCGTGTGGGTTCCCGCGCCTTCTGCTCCGCGGGACTGGTGGCTGGAAGAAGGGAAATACCTGCAAGGTGCGCCCCACCAGACCTGGACTCCCAGGAGCTCCCAAGAGGCTGGGAATAGGAGGGGACGCCTCCTGGTCAGCCGGCCTGGTACCTCCATCCCTCTGTGTTGAGGCTGTGGCTGTGCTGTGTGCCCGGCTGCCCTTTTGGGTCTCCTCCCACACTCTGGCTTAGTGCTGGCGGCCTCGGGGACCTCCCCACATGCCCCACCCCAACTGCCAGCCCAGCCAGTCCTGCAGGAGCTAGGATGGGAAGATGTGGTCCAGGATGGTGGCCCTAAGAGGGAGGGAACCTTGTGTTTCCAGGAGTGAGAGGCCCAAGGAAGGGTCAGGGGCCAGGGCCCCTTCAGGCTCCTCTCCTTTCCCAAATCCTCCTTCTGTCTGGGACAGGCTCTTCTTCCTCTAGGAAGTCTTTTCTGATTGCTGATTGCACCTGCATCCTTCCAGCTTGGACTTCCTTGGGGCTGGAACTGCCGGGGTCCTTATCCCCTTTCGTGGCACCTGGGTATGAGCCTCTGGAGTCAGAAGTCTTGATCTCAGCCTGAATGCTGTGCGGAGAGGTGTGGCGGTGGGACCAGTCAGTATCTACCTGGACTTCGGGGATGTGATAATATCTGCATTTGATCAGCTTTCAGGCTTAAACCTTAAAACTTCTGCCTCCATTGTCCCTCTGGAATGGCTCAGCCGCTTTGTGGGCATCCGGCCCGGTGGGCATGCTTCTTGTCCGTTTCGCAGAGAAGGCTTTTGAGGCAGAGGTGGAGCTAGGAGAACTCCAGTCTCCTGAGTCTCAGGGCAGCCCCTTTCCACTGCGAAGGATCCTCTGATCCTGGGCTTTGATGAGGCTGGGAGGGACAGCAAGGGCACCTAGGCCTTCTCTGTTGACCTAGCAGCAGGGGCTCTGGGGACCCGCTGCTAGAGTCTGCCCAGGACAGCTCTCCTGCTGCTTGTGACCAGCACCTTTCCCAGGTGGGGCAGCCATTCTCAGCCTGAGGCAGCTTAGCAAAGGCTCCAGATTGCCCTGGCTTGACCTGTGGGACCTTTTGACCCCAGCCTGGTTAAACGGGGACTTCCTAGATTTTGGGGGAGAGTCTGTGCTCTGCTTGAAAATTTGCAAGCCTGGTTCCTGTAATCCTCCATGCAGCTCTAGGGTGTCATTATTATCATGGGGAACAGTTCCCTGCCCCCAGCCTGGTACTCTAGGCTAGGTCCTGCCTGGCATTGTGCTTCTGTTTGGGTTCCAGAACCCTTCCTACTCTCTTGAGATCTCCATGCTGGGGCCCCTTCGTTGGCCAAAGCGCTCACCCTTGGGAGAAAGGGTTCCCGATGGAGATCTAAACGTGCACCAGGGGGAGAGGAGGAGGCTCTGGTGGCTACTGGGGCCACTTCCTCCCCAGGTGGCCCACCTGAGGCACAGGAAGCCAGAGCTGTGAGCCCCAGGCAGGCCTCTGTGACCCCCTCAGTCCTGCTGGCAGCCTGGACTCATCCCCAGGGCCACGTAGGCCCTGGAGAACCTTCAGAGATGAGAGCTGCTGCCCAGGAGTGACCAAGTGTCCTTTGGGGCTGGGGCGCTGGGCCTGCTGGGTCCCAGCAGTGGCTTCCTCAGCCTCTCTGCCAGCCCCTCTCAGGTGTCCTGTCCCTGCGTCTGCCCCGCCTCTCCTGCTGGCTGCAGCTGACTTAGTCTTTCTTAGCATGGTTTTCTTCCCTTTGCTTCTTTTCTGTCTGTCTCTCCCCCTCCCCCTTCTTCCTCCTCTCCCTCCTTCCCTGTGGTTACTTAAGCTCTGCACTTCTGCGTCCTGTCCTGTGTGTTTATTGGTGCTCTGGTCACCACCCAGGTGGCTGGATGCCTGGCTGGATGCCTGGCTTGGTGCCACCCCCGCCATCCAGGCCTGCTTGAACTCGCACCCTGGCTCTTCTGGTCCCTGCCCCACAGCCGACTCCAGCAGATGAGCCCTTTATTTGGGGCCCCGAGCCATAGGGATTGGAGAGCAGGGCGCCTCTTTGGCTCCTGGTCTGTCCTGCCAGGGGTGAAAACGCCAGCCAGGTGCTCCCAGTGCCCACTGGCTGCCCCCTGTATGAAGATGGCCACTCAGCTACCCCAACCTCCTGGCAAGGGAAGGGGCAGTGCCCTGCGTGGCCCCCTTAATTTCCCTCCCCAGCCAGGCCCTGTCCCTGCCATGTTTGTGTTTTAAATTGTAAAAGTATTACACTGTAATTCAGTGATAGGAAGTTGTTTGGTGGGCTGGGCCTTAGGGTGACTCAAGGGGGGAAAGGTGCCCCTGACCACTCAGGCCTCCTTTTGTCGGGGCTGGGGGCCACTCTGGCCAATTTCAGAGTCTTTCATGGGCTTCTGGGGCCCGGAGAGCGGCTCCCAAGAACCAGGCCTTGGCCTTTGCTCCTCACTGCCTGGAGCCCTACCCTTGGGCTCACTCCACATTGGGGCATCTCCTGGTTTGAGGCCTGGGCCCCTCCCTGGCTGGGCTCTGAAAGGGGAAACAAACACACTTCGACCCTGACCCTAGGCATGAGCAGAGCAGGCTGGGTGATGCGGAGGCACAGTGGGGAAGTGGCCAGGGGTTGTTTTGATGGACTGGAAGGGCTGGTGGGGTTTTGACCTGCGGAGATGTTTCTGGCACTTGATAGATGCTCAAGTTGTTGAATGAACGAACGACTGGAGAGAGGATGTGAGTGAGGGCTTTCCGGGCACGCGGCCTAGCGTTAGCCAAGGCGTGGGGTGGGAGGCGCCGGGCAAGGGGAGAACATGTTTGCGATGGAGCCGTTCTCGTAGGGCACAGTGGGTGTGGAGCGGGTTGGCACGAGGCAGAGGGGCATCCTCAGTGCCTGACTAAGGAATGTGGGCCGATTCTGAATTCCGGGTGGCAGAGTTGAAGTTCAGAGGGACACGATCAGATTTGCAATGCGAACCGCTCCCTCTGGTGGTCGTGGGAGGGGTTGGCCAGGAGAGCCAGAGGCCGGGAGGCGGCCTGAGGCTGCCGTGGAGTCCAGCCTGGTGGTGAGGGCACGAGCAGAGATGGGCATCCCGCCTGCCTTTGCCAGGAAGGCCAGGGGCCGTGTGTGGTTCCCCCCCATGCAGGATGGAGAGATTTGGCCGGGGGGTGGGGGGTGGACCCTGGCTGGGGTGATCCGGGTCATCAGAGTTGGGCGAGGACTCAGGTGTCTCCACTCCTACCTCTTGGGCATACAGGGATGGCAAGTGTCCTGGAGTCGTAGATGCAGCTGCAGTACTGGCCCTGCCACTGTGCACACTTGGCACAGTGAGCCCCTGAGGCCCTCGGGCTCACCTCATTTTCTACGTCTATAAAGTGGACACATTTGTTTGTGTCCCTGGATAACTGGAGTGAGTTTGGGTGGAAGTTTGTAACCTCGGAAGAGGGCTACAAAGGGAAGGGGTGGACAGGTGGTCAGCAGTGCCATTTGACAGGGGAAGAGCTTGAGGCCCGGAGAGGAGCGGTGACTAGCAAAGGTCGCAAAGCAAGTCGGGGGCAGGACACTCCAACCTGGGGTTTCCTGGTGTGCCCGGGCTTTCTGGGCGGGAGTGGGTGGGGCAGCCGGGGCCTCAGGGCCTCTGCAGAGGACGTCCTCAGGCGGTTGTTCCGGCTGTCCAGCTGTCAGGGAGCATATGGGGCCATATGGCTACATCAGGGGAGGCGCCGGCCGCTGGAGGCGGGTTAGCAGCTGCCACCGTGGCCTTCTGGCTCTGTGTGGGCACTGCCAGCCACCAGGGTCAAGCGGGCGGGAGCTGAAATGGAACCTCAGTGTCCAGGTTGGTTGGACATGGAGGCTGGGCCTTGGCAGGCGGCCCAGTTCCAGCACCCATCTGCCAGGGCAGCCGGACCGGCAGCTCCATGCCCAAGGCTGATCCAATTAGCTCAAGGCCAGCTGTGCCAGCCACCTCCTCACAGGCCCCACCCAGCTCTGATGGCCCTGCTGGTCCACGGGTGGCACAGTGCCTCCGATGTCAGGGTCTGGGCCTCAGAGTGTGTGTGTGTGTGTGTGTGTGTGTGTGTGTGAGAGACACGCACTCTCACCCTGAGCGTGCATTCTGAGGCTCTGAGACTTTGGGGTGCCGAGTGGGCCTGGTGGGATCAAAAGGGTGTGGGCTTGAGTGCCAAATGGAACTGGGTTTGAATCTCGGCTCAGCTGCTTCCGAGCAGGGTCAGCTTGGGCAAGTCACTGTATTTCTGAGCCTGCATGTGTGTGGGGACGATGTCTGCCTCCTAGGGACGCGTTAGCATGTGTCGAAGTGACACACGTAAAGCAGGCGGTGCCTGCGCACTGCAAGATCTCAGTCCACGTTAGCCCGTTTTGTGCCCTGTGCAGGAGGGACGTGAGTGCTGTTGGGTTTCCATGCCCGGACCGTAGTGAAGACGGGTCTTACTGTTATTGTCTGGGGCAAAATCTGCTTTATAATTTTCTATGTCTTTGTACTGCTCTTGTTTAGTCCTTGCGGCAGTTCCGTAACGTAGGCAGACGGCATCGCCCCGGTTCTCAGATGAGAAAACCGAGGCTGGGAATAGGGAAGCGATTCTCCAGAAGTCACGCAGCGAGTTGGGATTGCCCCTGTCTCTGGACTCCCGGCCCCACGGTTTTGCTCCACAGGTAGGCTTCCCACACCTCTGGGGAGCAGACTGGGAAAAGTGGCTTTGCCTTCTGTCTAGACCAGGCTTGGGGATTCTAGAGCCTCCCTGCCCAGCCCATCTCCGTTACAGCGGGGGACAGGCTGTCACGGTGACCAGCAGCTGCTCCCAGCTGGGGTTGCCATGGGGGACACAGTGGGGCAGCAGTCGCTGTATTTTTCTGTCCAGCACAAGAAGGGGCTGAGACCGGGTCGCCCTTTGGGGGCCAGGAGAGGCTGGGGTGGGCGAGTGGTCGACCTTTGCTTCCCGGGCAGCCCTGGGCCATGCCAAGGTGAACAGGCTCAGCCTTTTGGGACAGGGAGGGGAGGGCACTTGGCCCTGCCCCTGACCAGCTGGGTGACCTTGGGCAGGTCACTATCCCTCTTTGAGCCTCAGCTTCCCTCTTTGGAAGTTGGAGAGAATGACCTCACTGCTTGCCTTACGAGGCTGTTTTTGAGGCTGTAATATAAATATGTGGTTTTGTACATGGCGGGGTATAAAAATGTGATATTCCTCAGATTCCGTGGAATCTCTGGTTCCGAGAGTGCCCGTCCTACAGTTTGAGGATCTGTGGCTATTCAGTGATTCGCTCGTTGACACTTGCTCCGGGCCTGGCTGTGCTGGGGGTTATGGGGACAGACAGGAACACGACCAGCCTCTGCCCCTTTGGGGTGTGCAGCCTGACTTCACTATGGACAGCCCTCCCGAGCACACGCTGGCTGGCACGCTCCTCCTCAGCACCCTCCTGGCACTCCCTGCTACCCCGAGGCTGGCGTCTGGGCCCCAGCACCTCGTGTGACCCGACCGTCCCACCGGCCCTCTCCCTCCAATCCAGCTGTGTCCCCAGCTTCAGCCGGACGCTGCTCACTCCCCTTCACGCACCGTGGCTTTCCTTCCCCCATGGTTTGACGGGTGCTGGGCCCTTTCCCTGGCAGTCCTTCCCCCATCCCTGCCCTAGAGTCCACACCTTTTTCAAGAATTAGCTCAAATGTCACTTTTAAAAAAGCCCTCTCCTGGTCACCCCAGCTGGCAGTAGTTGATGCTTCCTGAGAACGCTGAGATCAGTGTATCTGCTTTACGTTTAGTGATATTTACTGATGTACTGCGCACCTACTGTGTGTGAGGCCAGTGTGTCACTTTGTCTTTCTTTGTGGCTTGGGAATGCCTTGGTGACAGGGACTGGGTGCTGGCATGCCCGGGGGCCGGACAAGCCTGGTCAGAGGCATGCAGTGCCTCCCTCAGGTATCTGTGGCCACCGCCACTTCCTCCCTGAGTGGCCCCTTGGGTCCGGGGATGTGGGCTGGGCCCAGGGTGTCTGTTTGAGAAGGTCCAAGTTACGGGTGGCTTTTCTGCTGAGGGGCTTACCACAGGCATGGCCCTCCCTGTCCCTGGAGGCTCCACCAGACTGGGGTGGAGGTGCCCAGTAGCTGGCCATACATAACTCCCCCACCCTGCGCCATTGAATTGCCTAACACTCCGCAGTTGGCGATTGATTATCTGGAATACTGATAACTCTTCATTATCGATTGGCAGAGGTGGGCCTGGCCTGTGTTGGTGGGGTGAGCTGGGTCTGGCTGGGAGATTGCGATCATGGCCATTTATTTCTGACCAAGAAGCTTGATAAACAGGAACCAGAGAAGAGAGGGCCAGGCCACCTTCCCTCCAACCCAGCTGCCGCTGGGATCAGGGTAGAGGTGGGAGGAGGGGGATTGGGGCGGATGAGGACCTTCTGCTCACTCCCAGCTTCCTGTGTTCTCCCCCTGCCTTGTTCTGCTCCAGTCTCTCCTGGCCCTGGGTGTCAGCTTTCCCATCTGTTGAATGGGGATTTCAGTCTCTTCCTGGGGTAACACTTTGCCTTCCAATGAGATGGCCCTGTAGTCACTGATTTGTCATCACAAATGGGGGCATTTTCAAGCTCTGAGAGGGGGGCGGTCCCGTGGGGACGGAGCCAGTATCGTGAACCCCAGCTAAGGCTGCCCTGCAGAGGGGATGGGGAGGCTGGTGGGCGGGAAGGGGGTCACAGGACAGCAGTCGCCTCAGGAAAGCGCCGTGTCTGGCTTCTGAATGTGCGCCAGGGCTCAGTGGAATTTGCGAAAAAGCGATTTCCAGGGAAACAACATAAAAGAGATGGTAGGGGGGACGGTTAACCTACTTAGGAGACCTGGTTGCCTTTCAGGCATGCCGGGAGCACAGGGTGGTGTTTGTGGGGCTCCCGGCTCACGTGATCGGTGCTATTTTTTAAAACAAATTTTTGTTAGGAACATTTCTAAACATACAGACATGCAGAAAGATAGAATAGTACAGGAAACTCCTGTGTACCCCTAGATTTGACAGTCATTGACATTTTGCCACATTTTGCTTTATCCTTTTTTCTGAAGTATTTTAAATTATAGACATCATGACATTTCACCCCTAAATATTTTAGCATTCATCTCTAAAAAATAAGAGCAAATATTTCTGTCTAATTTCAAATGGTCTCTAATATCCTTTCATTCTGTCCTTGAGAGCTGAGGATGCTGTAGATGGAGAGACTGAGGCCTCCGAGGTGACACGGCCCGTCCAAGGTCACACAGCAGAGCGGGGAGGCGGGGCACGGGGTCCGGGGCTGGCTGCAGGTGTTGTCTGGGACCAGACAGACGTAGGCGGCGCAGGGAGAGGGGACCAGTGGTCTGGAGCTGCGCTGGGGGCTGGAGCGGGCCCTCTGGGTGGGTTCTCTGGCTCGGGCTGGAGGTTCCGCCTGGAAGCCAGAGGTGCCCCTCTTTTAGGTTAATTGTTTCTCTTCCTTTTGTTTGTTGTGGGGATTAATCAGGAACGGCAGCGTCAGGAAAATCTAAAACGACTTCTTGTTTATTGTTTAATTTAGGAGAATGTTATCAGGCTTTGGCCACGCAGGGCCAGAGGAGCCTCTGACAGCACAAGCAGCTGGGCTGCCCCCTCCGGCTGCTGCGGGGGAGGCGGTGGGCAGGCTGGCCAGGCAGCCAGGGTCTGCGGGCCTTGGGTGTGTGTGTCGGGGGCTTGGGACTGAGCCGAGATCTGGGCTGGGCCAAAGACTCTGGCCTCAGAATAGAGATGGGACCAAGACTGGAGGGCAAGCTCCTGGGACAGTTGCAGAAATGAGGGGGACCCTGGCCGCATCCGGCCATGCCAAGGGGCCGTTCTCTGTCCTGCCTAAGCCTAGTCTCCTCCCTGGGAGACTTTGACAGGCTGAGTGTCCTCCGCCAGCCTAAGGCAGCTGCGGGTCTCCCTGGGCTTCCCTGCCTCCTTGGGGGTCAGGGCGATCTGCCCCCAGCACCCACAGATGCTTGGGATTCCCCGAGGGGGTTGTGGAGGTCCAGGAATTAGAGAATCCTGGAACTAGAAGGCAGCTTCAGAGATGATCTCATTCCTCTTATAGGTTCCAGATAGGGAAACCGAGGCACAAGGAGTGGCTGATTCTGTCTTGGGTCTTGGATCCCACAGTGAAGCATTGTAGAGGCTCCCCTGGTGCAGAAGGGAGGAGGCTGGCTCAGCTGCGGAAGGGCTGCCAGTCATCCCTGGGGGTGTGCCCAGGGTTCCCCTATTAGGGCCTGCCCTCCTCTGTCTCCTCCTCCCTCTCCTCCCCACCACCTTTGTGTATATGTGTGCATGCGTGTGTGCATGTGTATGTGTGCGCATATGTGTGCACATATGTGTGTGTGCGCGCGTGTGTGTGTGTGTGTGCGCGCGCGCGTGAGCCTAGTTACCTGCTAGTAGAGAGAAGGGGTGTGCAGGTTGAGGAGGAGGCCTCAGTGGGGTGTCCCGAGGTTCCCCCGTGGGGGCTGACACTGGTCTCCTGTACGTTTCCCTGTCTCCACAGCGAGCAGAGCTCTGGTTAGTACCAGGCTGACTGTGGGCTGATTTCTGGAGGTCAGTGGGGGAGGGAATGGGAGAGGCCCCTGGGAGAGATGCAGCCAGGGAAGGAGCAAAAGACAGAGACATCAAAACACCTTTTGATCCCTGGTCCACGGCCATGCAGTGGCGCCAGGCCCTACATCAAGCCTGTGTGTTCTCTGCGGTTGGGGAAGGAGGGGAAACAACTTCTCCTTGAACGAGTGGCTCACTGGGGCCCGTGAGGCCGGGGGCACGTCACCGGCTCTCCAGGGCAGCTGTTTCCTCCCTGGTAAAGTGAGGCAGGGATAGGCCCGTTCTGCTCTGAGAGCGAGGTAGGGAGGGCCAGGCCATGCTGTCTGTCGGCCTGTCCTTCACCGCCCGCCAGGTGGGAAGTGGTCACAGGAAAGAGCACAGATCCTTGTGCTCTTTCCTCCCAGTGCCACCAGGCCTTTCTTCAGCTGTCCCAGTGCTGTGGGGTGGGGAGAGCACGGTGCCTGCAGTCCAGGGATTGGTGGGTGGGGCACAGCACCGCGTGTTCCCGCACCGACTGTGTGCCATGTGCCACGCGGGCCCTGGGAGAACATCGCCCTCATGACTGTGCACACCTGCCCCGCAAGGTGGACGTCGTTGACTTCCTCTCACAGATGGGGACGCTGAGGCTTGGTGGGGTCACCCGCCTGGCCGGGGTGGGCTAGGATTGGAGCTCAGCGTGGCCTGACTTCACTGGGCCCCGCTGCCTTTGCGGCCTGGATTCTGCTCTCAGCTGACACTGGCTGCTGCTCCCTGGGTCTTGGCGTTTGCCTTTGTCCTTGGGGACCGGGAGGACGGCTGAGGGCTGAGCCGCAGGCCCCAGCTGGAGGAAAGGCATCTTTCCATCCCTCAGGGAGGCTGAGCCTCCATTCTCCTCCCCCACCTGGCCGGGCAGCTTCTGAGGGGTCTGGCTGAGGCTCACCGCTGTTCTCGGAGGAATCCTTCCTGAGCCAGGCAAAAGGAGGATCCCTGGCCCTGCGCTCAGGGATCAGGCCTCCATGTGTGCGCAGAGCTCTTTGGAGCCTCCGCCGTCCTTTGCTCCCAACTGGGAGCGAGCATTTGTTAGGTGACTTCTCAGTGGGGCGGGGGCCTGTGTGCACATGTGTGGGCCGTCCTGAGGCCCAGAGAGTCACACCTGAGGGTTGAGCATAAAGGAGGGCAGAGGTGAGTTTACTGAGCACCTACTAAGTGTTAGGCACAGTGCTAGATGCTTTATATATATGGCCTCATTCAATCCTGACAAGAACCCCATGAGATATGTACTATTACTGTCTCCATCTAACAGATGAGGAAACTGAGGCTCAGAGAGAGTAAGGGACTTGGCAAAGGTCACGTAGCTAATGAATGGAGGATCTGGCGTTCAGACCTGGTAGTGTTGGCTTCTACAGGAGGCTGTCTTGTGTGCCAGACACAGGGAGTCCGAGCTGCAGCTAGGAAGAAGGGGGTCAGGTTACGGGAAGGGGCTGCTTGTATTTGGAGAGAGGAGGCCAAGGCCAGTGAGGTCCAGGCAAGGAAGGGCTGGGTCAGCGGCACGGGCCTGGCTGGAGGCCAGTGGTCCGGCTGGAGCTGTGTGATCATGGCTCAGCTTCCCCCGGTCTGTATCTTCGAACATCCCTCGCCCCCTCTCGGGGAAGTGGTGCCCGTTCCTTCTGCTCCTCTCAGGGCAAAGGCCCGGCCGTGAGACTGAGCGTGGCTGCTCAGAAGACAGCCGGGGCAGTGTGCCGTGTGGGGGGCGGCTGCAGAGGAGGCTGGAGAGGGGCCGAGCCGTGCAGGCCTCCCATGTCAGCCCGCCGTGGGGGGTGTTCTCTGGATTTTGAGCAGGGCAGAGTCATGGCGAGTCTGAGGTTTACAGGGGTGGATGTCCAGTGGCTGGGGGCCACGGGTGGTGGGGAAGGGGTGAGTGAGCAGGGGACAGCTGGGGGCTTCTTTCCGCCTGCCCCGGGCCCGAAGGGTGTAGGCCGAGGCCGCGGCCCGCCTCCTCCCTGTCTGCGGTTCTTCCCCTCCCATCCCTGCCTCCCGGAACATGGGGTCAGGTGGGAGCGGGGTCCCCGGCCCCTCCAGGCCCCTCCCGCAGAGGCTGCCAATGTTTTGTCTCGCCACCTCTGCTGCTGGAAATTGCCGCTTTTACGCCTTTTTTTCTTTTGCTTGATACAAACGAACGCTGGAAAAATTCCGGGCCGGGCGCTCGCTCTGTTGCTTCTGCTCGTGCCCAGAGTCCCCTCCAAAAACTCTAATTGCTTTTAAGCTGTGATAGTTGGCAAAAGCAATTTTCTGTACATTATGGAGAAAAGGGGAAAATCCACCGGATTTTCTTTCTCCATTTTTTTCCTTTTTGACTCTAACCTCTCGTTTTGAGTTTCCTTCACAGCTTCTATGGTCCTGGGAGAGAAATGGAGCGGGAGAGAAATGGAGCGGGAGAGATATGGGCAGGGCGTTTTGCCTCCTGGGCCTCAGTTTCCCCATATACAAAGTGGTACTATGTCTGCATTCTTTTGACAGGCATTCCCTGAGCATATCCGCTGGGAGCAGCTTGGGGGCAAGGACTGGCTCCCTCTTATTGGCTGCTACACCCGGCACGGAGCCCGACACATAGTAGGTGCTCAGTGAAGACTGGTTGCCTGGTAAATGGCCCTCCCGTGAGCCAGGCCCTTCGCCAGGTACCCGGACTGCACAGGGTGAGTCAGAAGCACACCTGCCCAGGACAGCCCGTGATTAGAGGGGCACCACCACGCAGACGTAACTACCGTCTCACTGAGTTGCAACACGGGTGGGCACTGGGGACCGGGGGCACAGAGCCGGGCATGCCAGGGCAGTCGGGGAAAAGTGCATGGAGGAGAAAGTCTGGAGCTGCACCTTGAGAGGGGCAGGAGTTTGAGGTGAACTGGGTGGAGGAGGAGGGAATTCCAGGCAGGAACTAGTGTGCGCAAAGGCAGGGAAGGGTGGTCTCGGAGACATTAGGTGCCGCTGGAGCGGAGGCCGCCTGGTTGGGCCCGAGCTTCTGGGGAGAGCTGTGATGGCAGGTGGGGGTTTGCACTTGATCTCAAGGTAACAGGGAGCCCTGGAGGGGTTCTGAGCAGGGGCCTTGTGTAGGGAAGACCCCTCTGGCTCTGCAGTGGGACGATGGGGAGGAGGGCTGCTGGCAGGGAGGGCGCTCACTGGTGGCGAGCTGCGGGGGTAGGAGGGTGGCAGCGTCACTGTCAGTCAGACCGGGGGACCCAAACCCTGGCGCTTACCTCCTCTGCCTGTGCTGTGGTGAGAGGCGCTCCAGGTCTTCCCTGGACCCTGGGGTGGGGTCCCCTGGCGTAGCTAGGGAGGCAGGTTTCTAGTTCGTAGGACTCTGCTGCTACTGTTGGGTTTGCTTCCCTGTTCTTCAAGGCGCGTGGCCCTTACAGTTTATAAGGTCCACTCACCCGACCCCTCAGCACACCTAGAAATGGTCCCCTGAGGTGGACAGAGCAGGGCCCAGTCCCCTGCAGACAGACATGGGTCAAGCTCGTGCCCGGGTCCTGCAGACAGGAAGAGCTGGGACGAGGCTTTGAACTCAGGCAGCTGCCCGCACCACCTCTGCTGAGCGGCACCCCTCTCCACCCGTGGCCTTCTCCTCTCCTCCCCTCCCAAGCCCTGTGCTCCTTCCCTGTTTGCAGAGCGTGTGGGGCTTTTCAAAAGCATTAATGATAGAAAATAAATTGGAATCGGAGAGGAATCATCGCTGGGCGTTCTCGGAGGGCCGCCTCTGCCCTTGCGCCTCTCAGCCATATTGAAGCCGCAGCCGGACCAGAATATGAATGAGTCTGGGGCCGGCGTTGCTCCTAATCTGCCGGGAAGCTCTTGTTGGGTAGAGGCGTTCGCCAGTGGCAAAGCTGTTTGCAGTGAGGCCTCAGCCTTCGCTGGGCGTCACCGGCCGGGGCTGATGTCTCTGGGGTGCAGCCACAGTGCATGGCTGTGAAGGACTGGCGGATTCCCAAGGTTAGGCCCCCCAACCCCAGAGCCCTCTGCTGGGGTTGCAGCTCTGAAATTAGCCCCAGGGAGGGCCAGGCATCCCTGCTGGAGGGAAAGGGCACGTAGAAAACCATCAGTGGTTCCTCAGTGTTGCGTTCCTCATCTGGGCATCTAAGGCCCCCTGTGTGCATTGACCCTCCTGTCCTGTCTCCTCCAGGAAGCCTTCCTTGATCACCGCCCACCTGACGCTTGGTTTTCCATTTGCAAGCTTCTCATGGCCCTTCAAGCCCAGCAGGGACAGGCAGGTAGTGAGTGGAGCAGGCCGGGTATGGTGCAATAGGGTGGGTGGAGATGGCAGGTGCAGGCATAGGGAGCACCACTTTGGGTGCCCTGCCACGGGCACATCCACGCACAGCTTGCTCAGGATCAGTGCCCGTGCTCCAGAGCCACAGTGCTCGTCTGCCTCCCGGCAGGGAGCTCCCTGAGGGCAGGCCCTGGTCTCTGCCATGACGCCCTGTCTTCCCACGGCAGGCCCGCGGGGCATGGGCTAGGCACGGGGCAGGCTTCCTGTAAAGCATCAGTGGCTCTGGGGACCTGGGGAATCCCTCAGGGCAGCAGTCCCCAACCTTCTTGGCATGAGGGACCAGTTCCATGGGAGACAGTTTTTCCACGGACCAGGTTGGGGGCGGCGGGGGTAGATGGAGCTCGGACAGTGATGTGAGCGACGGGGCGGCTGTAAATGCACTCCATTGCCTGCTGCTCACTCCCTGCTGTGCGGACCCTGGTCCTAAGTTCCACGGAAGACAATTTTTCCACGGACATGGGGGTGGGAGGGTGGGGGGATTGGGGGGTGCGGTGCAGGTCTGCAACCGGTCCTAACAGGCCACAAACCAGTAACCCTTTTGCTTAGAGATGGGGAAACTGAGGCCCAAAGATGCGGGACAGGTGGAAGGTCCCCTGTTCTGCTCTAGGCAGACAGTGTGTCCGTGCTTTGTTAATCTTCCCAACAGGAGTAGGAGGCAGTTTTTATACCTCTGCTTTAGACAGGAGGAAACCGAGGCTCGGGGGGCTGGATCAGGGGACGCTGCAGGTCTGTGTTTGAACCAGTCTGCTGGGGCCCAGTGCCAGCCTCTCTGGCAGGATTGGCGGTGCCGAGGCACGCACTGAGTCACCCAAGGGGGGCGAGGTGCGTTTGTGCCCAGAGTGAGCCCATCCAAGGGCAGGAGGCCCAGATCTATCGCTAGCTCCCGGTGAGACGCAAGCCAGGCTGAGGAACGGCCCTGGAAGGGTCGGGGGACTTGCAGGGCCCACTGAGCCCATGTGGCCTGGGCCTCTCAGCCCTGGGCTCCTGTCTAGCCCCTGGGCTCCCTTGGCCCCAGCCCAGGCTCATACGAAACTTCTCGCTGTCGCCTCTGTGGTCACTGTAAAGTAACGTGGGAGGTGATGACTGCAGTACCCGAGAGGGGCCCTTGAGCAGTGCAGGGCAGGCTGGGCGGCCAGCCCCCCGCGCCAGCTGAGGGAGTGAGAGACGAGGGCAGAGGGACTCAGGCCACTGCCAGGTGGGCGGGCTGCCCAGACCCAGGACTGCACACTCAGCCCTCCAGCCTGGAGCCAGGGCCACGCCAGCCACACCCCTTCATGTCCTTCTACGCAGAGTGGACTCACAGGGACTACCTTGTCTAGCCTGAGGCATAAGATGGGGAAACTGAGGCCCAGAGAGTCTGAGAACGAGACTCAGGGTTGCCACTCACTCACTCTGACCTCTGCCCATCCAGCCTGTGCTCTCACCCTGATGGGGAGCTCATCCCCTACCAAGGCAGCCCTGGCCAGCTTGGACAGCTCCCTTCTAGCTCAGAGCCAGCATCTGCTCTCAGTGACCCACAGGAGTCCTGGCCCGGGGCCCAGGGCCCGGGGCCCGGGGCCCAGGGCCCAGGACCTGCCCCCAGAAGACCCTCCTGATGTGCAAGTGGACATCATGCCTTGAGCATCCTCTCCTGTGGGGTGAGCCTTGCTCTGTTCCTGTTCCATGCTTCAGAACCTTTGGGCTGCGGGCCCCTTGGGGAGTCTGCCGAGAGCCGTGGGCCCTGTGTTGAACGCGGGAGCCCCACCCCTCCTGCGTGCCTGTCTTCACACCGTGCCCCCAGGCCTCCGCAGTACCCCTTCCGGGGGGAGCCCAGTTAGGAACTTCTGCTTTAACCATTCCCCAGGTGACATGGGTAATATCGCCCATTGCGTCGACCTAGGAAGCGAGGTATCCCAGACCCCAGGCCACACTCTTCTGCTTTGTCCTGCTGCCTTAAGAAGGTCCCACCGTGTGCCTGGGTTAGGGCCGAGTGCTGTGATAACCATTCATTCATTCTACGAACTTTCGTATCCGATGCCTCCTCTGTCCAGGCCCGGGCTGGGCTCTGGAGCGTAGAGGAAAGCAAGACCCGCCGCAGGCAGCCAGACCTGTCAGCAGTCACAGCTTGGGGAATGAGAGCAGGACAGAGGTGAGCCCAGGGCGGGGATACCAGAGGGGCTTCCACCCAAGCCTGCAGGGAGAGGCTTCTCGGAAGATACCGGGACTGTTAAGGAAGGGAGGGCACTGCCAGCAGAGGGAATGGCAGGTGCAAAGGCTTGGAGACCTGCTTCTGTCAAGGAGGACAGAAGGCCCCGTCTGAGTGGAGGGGAGGCACTGGGGTGAGGCAGGAAGCTGAGGGCCAGTTGGGGATGGGTCACAAGGGGCCCGGTGGGCAGTCCGGCAAGGAGCGTGGGCAGGGAGCAGTAGGGAGCTACAGAGGAGTGTGGAGCAGGCAGCGTCTGGTTGGATCTGCAGTTTGGGATGCTCCCCCGCCTGCTGGGATGGAATGCGGAGGGGCGTGGGGTGGGGACCGGAGACCCTGAGGACGCTGTGTTAGTTGGGGCCCCGACGCAGGTGGAGAGTGTCATTCACCACCCACCAGGAGGAGTTTGCTCGTCCCTCCCGTCCCTGCCTCAGGGGCCTCCAGGAGGCAGGTGGGACATTGGCTCCGCAAAAAATGCTTAAGGGAAGGGGACCTTCTGGAACTGGAGGAGGTGTCAGGCTCCTTCTGGCCACTTTTCTCTGAATTTGTTGATTGGCTCACAGGCGGGAGGGGCCCTTCCAGATTGGCCTGATCTCTGGTTTGTCATCTGCTCATGGCCTCTGCTGCCCACACGTCCTAACACGCACACAAGCACACACACACACACAGGCGAAGTCCCCTTGCTGATGGGACACCCAGGGACACATGACACACCGCATATAATACCACGCACACGTACACACAGGTCTACTGGGTTCCTCTCCGTGCAGACACAGACACACGCTCTCTGCGGTCATCCGTGGGAGTGACGGCACACACACACCGACTCCAGATTACAGACACGCCCGCGCAGCCCCGGGAGTCCACACATCCTCCGAAGTTCGCCCCTGCACACCTGCACGTGCCCTCTCTGCGAACGCCACGCGCCTGCACACGCCGGTCACCTCTCCTTGCACCCATGGGCGCATTGCCCTCTCTGTACATATAGGGAGAGACACGCATGCAGCCTCTTCCTCCTTGCCTCTCCCTCTCCCTCCCTCCAGCACAGGAGCCTTGAAGCCCCTCTGCCCTGGAGTTTTCTACAAAGGCCCTTGCCATGTTCCCTCCATCCCCAGGGCTCCCCTGAGCCCAGGTCTCCCCAAGTCTGTGACTGTCCATGAATTTTCTGGATGCCTAGAGAAAACTCTGACCCCAGCCTGGGAGGGCCGGAGCCCTGCCTGCATTGCCTGCGTACCTGGGGCAACCTCTGCCCCGTCCACCTTGGTTTGGGGGAGCGCAGACATGGACTCCGCGTTCTTTAGCTCCGCTGCTCAAACTGGTCTCAGAGCCCTGTGGTTCCTGGAAGGGCATGGGGTGGGGCCGCCTAGGGCTGGGTGGTGGGTGTGGGTTCCCTCCCCTTTCAACTGGAGCAGCCCTGCATAGATCTGCATTTCATATTAGGGTCTGGGAAGGATTTTTGAAAAAAACCCATTAACTCTTTATTGATCACAAAGGAAAACCCCACAATACGTTTGTGGAAAACAGAGGCCATGAAAGCCCATGCCCACCCCCCGTTCCGCAGAGGGGATCGCTGCAAAGTCTGGCGTGTTGTCCTCCCGTCTTTTGGGGCATATACCGACAAGTTGTTATTGATAAAAACGGGCTTATTCTGAAATAGTGTTTTGCGGCTTGATTTTTCCCTATTGTTATACACAGATGTGCCTCATTGTGTCAGATGGCTGCAGAATGGTGTGTGGCGTGAACATGCCACATTTTATTTGAACATTCCCTTACGGATAAACATTTGGGCCACTTCCAATCTCTTCTGTACTCCTCTCGGCAGTGCTGCCCTGAGCGTGCTTGAGTATTTATAGGTGATTGTTCGTGCTATTATCTTGTGGGCGGGGCTCCTAGAAGTGGGCTTGGGAGGTTGTAGGGTGTGTGGGTTTGAAATGTTAATCAATATTGCGGAATTATCCTTCCAAAGGTTGAGCCAATGATCTATGAGTGTTCATTTCCCCACATCTTTGCCAGGACTGCTTGTTATCAATATTTAAATTTTTCCCAGTCTGATAGACAAAACATGGTAACATGTTGTTTTCATTTGCACTTCCCCTGATTGCTAGTGAGATAGAACATCTTTTCATACGTTCACTGGCCAATTCAGTCCTTCCTCTGCAGATTTCTAATTCACTGCCAATCTTTTTCTTCTTTTGTCTTTTTTCTTATTGATTTGTAGGGACTCTTTGCATATTAGTGATACTTTCTTCCAGCGTCTCATTTGCTTTTTAACTTTGTTTATGGTGTCTTTTGCTGTGTTGATGTTTTGCATGTTTATGTGCAGTAGTTGGATTTGTCAAATTTTCACTTTATGGCTTCTGGATTTAATGTCTGGCATAGAAGGCCTTCCCCCACTGCATAAGATTTCACTTCAAATAAGAGTTTTATTGCTGGAAAATCTTCTGCAAAGTCCCAGTTTGCAGGCTCCTCCCCAGCTGTGCCTGTTGCTCTCAGCAGCTGCGGCACTGGCTCTGGGGAGGGAGAGGCGGCTCCGCTGGGCATCCTCTCGTCTCCCGGCCTCGCTCTCTGTCCATCTGGCTTTGGGGTTGCTGCCGACCTGTCTCTCTTTGGGCCTCCATCTCTGCTGTTTTCCCATCCCCAGCTGGTTTCCCATCAGGCAGCGGTGACTAGGGACGTGAGGTGGCACTGGTGGCAGCCCTTAGTGGGTTGGGGACGGGATGGCAGCTGTCAGGGAACGTGCTCCCCTCATCCTCCACCTGCCAGGCTAGCCCTGGCCCAGTTCTCTCTCTCAGAGAAACTCTTGTCCTGCCAGAACCGACGGCAAGCGCTGGGCCAGGCCTGGTCCCTCCTCCATCAGGAAGCCTTCCAAGGCTACTCCTTCCTCCCCTTCCACTGCGCTGGACCGGACTTCCCCTTCCTGTCCGTGCCGGTCTTCCCCTGTCCTGCCTTCTCAGTGCTGACTCCCTGGGTCCACCCCGCCACCTCTCAGGGTCTTGGTCCCATGTGTGCACAGTAGGTGCTGGGGGTCTGTACCGCTGCCGGGAGGCGTGGCGCGTGTGGGATACAGTGGCGCTGGCGGCTCTGCCAAGCAGAGCTCTGGAAGGTGGTCCCTTTTGCTGTCTCAGTACCCTCTCTCCCCAAATCCCCCAAAACGAGGAGAGAATTTGCACACTCCCGACAAAGAGATGGGGGCTTGGGCTCCGTCAGGGCACAGCCAACTAGGGCTCACCTGTTCTCTGGCCACCCGGCCCAGCCAGGGCCTCGTGGAAGGGGCTCAGGAAAGAGCATGGAGCAGATGCAGGGTGTGGGGTAGGCGGAGCCCGGCGAGGACAAGGGGAGTCTGGCACCAGCGCTCTTCGCGTTGCTTCTGTGTGGCAAGGCACTTTCCTCACGTCCCTCATTTCTGGGGGCTGGGGGTGCGAATGGGGAATGCTTTCCCTCTTACCTCCTGGAGGTGAGGGCCCCAGCTGGGCTGTAGGCCTTGGGCTGGGGAGCAGTTGGGAGATGACGCAGGGAACCCAGAGATTGCTTCGGAGCGCAGCTCTGCAGTGCGTAACCTAAAGCTCTGAGAACCTTCCCTGAGCTCCCGCGGCCTCCCGGACTCTTGGCGTGGTGCCCTCCCTCTGATCACAGTGGCCTGTCACCTCTCTGAGCGCCTGGTGAGCAGGAGCAGTGTTCTTTATATTTCTCTGTCCCGGTCACCAAGCACACAGCAGGCACTTAATAAAAGTAGAAGGAATCAACAAAGAGACAAGGGATGTTGATCAGAGGGTTCTAGGGGTCTAGGGAAAAGGAGACCTGGGTTCTGGGCCTGGCTTTTCTGTTGACTTGCTGGGTAAGCCCGACCCTAGTTGGGCCTCAGACTCCCCATCTGCGCAATGGGTGTTGGCCTTTCAAGCTCTGTGATTCTGTGCCATGTTGCCCAGAGCAGGCACATACCCATGTGCCACACACACACCAGCACCATTCTCTTTGATCAGCGTTTGCTGAGCATCTACTGGGTGCCGGCCCCCTACAGTACTGAAGTCACATCGGCGGGGTCCCTGAGTAGTTGTTTCCATGATAGTCTCCCATGCCCTGGGCCCATGTTGATTCTGCTGAACACACAGGCCTTGGATTATGAGGCTCCCTGGGCTCTGCTGAGGCGGTGTGGAGCCAGGAGGGCAGGTGGGGAGTCCCGACCTTGGCTGTGGGGCCTGCAGCTGGGATTTCATGTCTTCCCTGGGACTCGGCGCATGGGCAGACCTCGCGTCCAGGAGAGCACCTGGCTCCCACTGCGACTCCTCCCCTGCCCCAAATCATTGTCATGCTCTGCCTGTGGTCCCATTTCCATAGCAACTCCTTGCAATGCCACAGAGGAGAGTGGGAGCTGCAGGAAGGTTTGGGGGGAAGGGAGCGGGAGGCCCATTCATTGTCTTAGACTGTGGCAGCTGGGGGCTTGGAGCGGGGCTGGGGGACGGCTTGCCCTGCAGCTCAGGTGGAACTGGGCTCAGGGCTGCCAGCCAGGTGGTCTGGACGCCTTCCAGGGACAGGCCTGCCCGTGTCCACTGAGACCCAGCTTGGGCGGGCACTGAGAGCACCCCTGCCTGGCTAGACCTGGCTTGGGGGACCCAGGCCTGAGGAATTTCTCAGGCTCTGACTACCCCTCTGTCCTGGGCTGGCACCACTATGTCCTGTCTTGTCCCCAGGGCTGGCCGGCAGCAGAGGTCATAGTTTGGGGCTGGTGAACTCGGGCTGGGCAGGCCTCTCTCAGTGGGTCCATGCTGCTCTCTGACTCCGTCCTCAGGATGGGAAAGCCAGGCTGGGCCTTGGAACCTGCTCAGTGCCCATTTCTCTGCCTATTCTTGGAGGAGAAGTCTGCAACCCTGAGATGGGAAGACCCTGCTCTGCAAAGAGCCCCTGCATCTTCACCCACCATGCGGCGAGAAATTCCACCAGTAGCGTGTGAGATCTGATAGAATGTTTACTCTGGGAGGGACCCCGAGGCCTCTGCCATCTGCTCACATTAGAGCACCCATCTCAGAGCCCCATCCACCCATCCTTCCGTCTGTCCTGCCTGGAAGCCTTGTGAGTTCCCTGGGGACCTAGGCCTGTGCTGGCTGGCGCCATTGAGAGGGGCGGAGGGGCTGGCCTGGTCCCCCAGGAAAACGGGACCTGCTCGCCTCACGAGGGCTGCCGGGAGCTGGACACCGGGTCAGATGCCAACTTCCTGAGTGTTTCTTTCACTGTCATGCTTGTAGCCACCTCTGGGCGCCACCTGCACTCGTATTTTCTTAATCTTGTCTTTGCGTTGAAGAAAGGGTGTGTGGGGGGAGATGTGCGGGTATTTGTTGCTCAGCCGGGGGGGCACGGGGGATCAGACCCATTTGTGTGCGTGGCCCCCCCTGCACCCCAGACCACCTGCTGCTGCGCCACTCTGGGTCACAACCATCTCCTTTCTCCCCACAGCCTCCTGCGCCCACAGGCCCTGAGCTGCAGTGCGCATGGGCAGAGAGGGCGACTGAGTCAAGCCCAGGCTGACCCCGGCCCCGCTGCACTCCCCAACGCCACCCAGCCTGAGGTGAGAGGCCGCTCTGGGCCACCGGGCAGAGTTGGGGTGGTGTGAACCATGGGGCATGGGGGCTGCAGGGGAGACCACAGCAGGGCGCTCTCTCTGGGGGCTCCCCTGTCTCTTCCTCCCAACACGCTGTCAGGTCCAAGAGGTTTGCTATGGCGGTGCCACCTCCTGCCAGCCCTTGCAGCGGACGGTCTCTGACAGTCAGCTCGGAAGCCTGGGGTGTTCTTCCCAGTGACGCGGGTTCCTGGACAGGGCTGGCTAACAGGTTCCCGTGTGGCGTGGCAGGTCTCCGAGGGTGAATTACTGGGCTCTGTCCTTGGTCCTGTCACACTGTTGACCAAATGTGTGCCTGACTCCAGGTCAGGAGGGAGCTGGGACACGTGGACTGAGACAGTCAGAGTCCAAGAAACTGTCAAGAGGCTGGCACTGGCTCTGATGTGTGGAGTTTAACGGGGCTTCGCGCCAGAGTCAGCGTGTGGGTCCAGACACCTTCAGGGCCGGATGAGGCTCAGACCCCAGGTGCGTTCGTGTGACAAGCACTGGCAGCCAGGTGACCTTGGCTCTCTGTGAACAGAGCAGATGGGCTCTTGGACTGTATCACGAGGAACAAGACACCCAGAATGTGGGAGGTGACAGACCCTCCCACATCATGTTCCATGTGAGTGGGTGTGGAGGAGCCACAGCATGTCCCAAAGAGGTAGGAGATGGGAAGGAGGGGGACCTGGTTGCTGCCTGGCTGGACCCCTGGCTTGCTGTGACCTTGGACAAGTCACCTCCCCCTGTGTCAGGGCCCATCCCCTGTTCTTGACAGGCCTCTGTGACCCCTGTGAAGGCTGCAGAGGGGCTTTGCGAAGAAGGCGTGGTGGGAGGGCTCGGGCAGCAGGCCGGCTGCCGTCCGTTCTCGCTTCTCAGAGGCAGAAGGCCTGGCGGCTCAGCAGGGCGGCGGGCCTGGAATCCCGTCTCCTGCAGGACTCAGGGACAGTGTGGCTGAGGCTCAGCCAGCCCTGCTCTCTCTCCGGGAAGCTGGTGGCCTGTGGTGCCTGGACTTCCTTCCCGGGCATGAGGCTTTGCTCTGAAGGCCAGTTATCGCCATCGAAATATTTCTGCTAATGAGCTGGTTCTGGGTGGAATGAGCAGCTAATGAGCCCCTGGGGTTTAACCTGTAATTGCTGCAGGGCGGTGGGAGAGGACGTGGTCGGGTTGTCTGAGAGGTGGCCGGGGTGACCAGAGGCGGAGGGATCCAGGCTCGCCCACACCCTGGCCAGGAGGCCGCAGCAGCCTCCCCGCTGCACCCACAGGCGTGACGGCGGGGGCAAGTGGGGGCACGGCGGGCACTGCGGTGGGGAGGCGGAGGGCGCTCGGGCAGGGCGGGGCCGGCAGGGCTTGCTGGAGGAGGTGATGCCTGGGCTGAGCCTTGAAGTCTGGAAGGTCCTTTGAAAACATTCTATTTTCCTGGTTATAAGAAAGTAATGTGTGTTCTCTGTAGAAAAACGTGAGCACTTGGGTGTTTAGCCCGTCAGTCTTTTACAAAATATGTATTTATGACATAATTGGGATCAAGCTGTACTTACTGTTTTCTAACCCGCCTTTCGCACTTAACACTATGCCAAGATCATTTTCCCATCATTAAACACTCTTCTACAATGGGATTTTTGATGGCGGCATAATGTTTCAGTCTGTGTGTGCCGTAGCATGTTTAACCAATTCTCTGTTGTATGTTTTGATGGCTTCCAATGCTTTGTCATTATAAATAACGCCGGGATGAACAAAGTGGTGTACGTAGGTTATGGCGGGCAGAAAAGGGTTGGGGTGGGTCTGGCGGTAGGGCACAGCCTGAGCACAGGTGCAGAGGTAGGAGTTGGGCCTGTGTTGGGGAGTGACCGCCAGAGGGTCTGGGGCTGGTCACGGAGCCCTGGAGGCCATGCCGAGGGGCTGGGGCTTGGCTCAGCAAAGCTCCGGACTCCTGGAGGAAGCGCAGGTTTTTCCTTGCTGTCCCCTGCTTCCTCTGTCCCCTTTAGTGCTGCAGTGGTGGGGAGGGACAGGGTGGCAGAGGGAGGGAAGGCAAGGTTGGGGGTCCCAGGTGCCGTAGCTGTTGCCCTCTCCATCGCTGGTGGAATCAGTGGTGTTTAAACCAAGCCCCTCTGCTCTCTGGTGAGCCCTGCCCAGGCGTCCTCCTTGCAGGAGGGATGCAGGGACCAGCTCTGAACACCTCTGCACTCCTGCATCAGCACGGCTGCTCGGAGAGGCACCTCCGTCCCCTTGGTGGTGGGGAGAGCCCATGATGGGGACCCTGGAGGCCAGGGAAGGAGGATGGGGGTGATGTGTCATCTCTTCTGGAAGCTTCCCTGACCTCTTGGTGGACACAGTGGCTCCTCCCCAAAGCCCCCTCCCTCGTGCACACCTTTCGGCCCCTGCACTGTGCATACCTGGGTCGGGATGACCCATGGTGTGGGCTGCTTCTCCCCATAGACCGTGGGGACTCTCAGGGCAGAGTCTTTGCTGAGCCACCCCTCTGTTCCCTCCTGGCGTACACTAGGTGCTGCACAAAGGCTGCTGAAGTTGTCATCTGTTCAGCGGTTCATTCATCCTTCATTTGCCCCATGCTCAGTGAACCCCTGGTGCACGTCAGGCATGGCTCTCTGTGCCCGGGATTGCATCCATGGGTGAGTAAGTTAGGCCATGTCATTGCCCTCATGGAGCCTGAATTCCACCAGAGCAGGCAGAAGAAACCAGATAAGTAAATTAATAATGTAAGGTTAGGGAATCATAAATGCCCCAGAGAAAAATAAGGCTGAGAAAGGGAGCGAGCGTGAACCGGGAGCCCCTCTGCCAGGTGGTCAGAATGGGCTTCTCGGATGACACTGGTGCCCCCTGAGCAGAGACCCCAGCAGAGGAACAGGCCCTGGGGACGTCTGGATAGGCTCTGGGCTGGGACCAGCACAGGGGCGCCTGTGGCTGGAGGGTGGCGGGGGCAGGGGCGCGGGGCTTGGGGGGAGGCTGAGAAATGAGGCTCCGGCTGGGAGTCTGAGAGGCACACAGGGGATCTGAGGCTTGTGGGCTGCTCTCGCTGCCTGCTGGGGACAGGATCGTGGGGCGGGTGGGCCAGCTGGCAGACCCCAGCATCAGTCCAGACAAGAGGTGGAGGGGCTGGGCCTGGGTGTGGCGGGACAGGTCTCATGTGGAAGGCTTTGAAGCGGCCGCTGAAGGATGGGGCGGTGGGAGAGGTCCGGGCCTGGGAGAGGGTGGGCCCTTTGACCAAGCCGAGGTACGTACGGGGCTGAGAGCCGGCTTGCAGGGGACAAGCAAGAGTCCTGTTGGGGTGTCTGCGGTGCCGGTGTTTCCGTGGGGCGCTTGCACAGACAGTGGGGAGTGTGAGTGCAGCTGAGCGGGGAGACTGGGCCGGAGATGCACTTGTGGGAGCGCTTGGCGTCTGGGGGGGGTTTGGAGCCCCTGAGCCTGGACGAGATGGTGTAGAGGAGAAATCTGGGCCTTGCTGCTCGGGGGGAAGCAAGCTGGGGGCTCCCTCCCGATGGGTGGGCCTGTACGCAGCCTTGCAGACGGGCTCCGGAGGTACCAGTCTGGAGAAACTGCCACCAGCTCACCTTCCTAGCTGCTCCTCCCAAATGCCTCTTGGTTGGCACCATCGCTCTGTGACATTCATCAGGGCTGCTGTGGGCCAGGAGTACGGCGCCGATACTGGCCGGATCCTCTCACCCTTTCCTCCCCCGAGGGAGCCAAGTCTGGAGCAGCCTCAGCCCTGGTGGTCGTTAATACAGGCCTTCCTCCAGGTCATGCTCCTCCTCGAGAACCTTCAGTGGCTGCTTATTGTTTAAGGTTGAAATCTGAGATCCTTCTCCCGGTTATCCAAGGACTTTCACGATCTGTCCGAAGGCCACCCTTTCTGTGCCCCCTCCTTTCCAACAGGTGATTCTGCTCCTCATCCCCCCGCAACCAGGCTCAGTCTCACCTTCCATCACCCAATCTAGAAGGCTTTTCTTAACCACCAGCCACTTTCCACCTCTTCTAGAAGTCTTCCCCGACGCTTCCACCAGCTTTGGCCCCTCTGAACGGCTGTGTGTACCCTGTGTCTGGTCCTTCCCAGGCCCGTGGCTTGTGGTGAGCTGTCCCCCCACCTCACCCCCCTCGTCGTCGTCCCCGTCGCTGTCCCCCCACCTCATCCCCGCTCGTCGTCATCCTCATCCTCAGCTTGTCTTGGTCTCTGCCCTCCACGTCCTCTTGTCCCTCACGTGTCCTGCCCACGTGCTGCCCCCACCCGCACACCCTGCTGTCAAAGCTCTTCCCAGACGGGACCCTGCGCAAACTGTGGCGCTCTGTGGGCTGGGGCGCCCAAGGTTGGCTCTGCACCAGGACCAGGGGCGTCACTGGAGACGAGGATCCTCTGGGGTCCACCCAGACCTGATCCAGAACTGCAGGGGACCCAGGAATCTGGGCGACTAACAAGCCCCATGGTCACTTCTTGATGCTCAGCCCTGTTGGAACGCCTTGGCCCGACCCAGACTCCTGCTGGGGGAGTGCAGGTGTCCTTGAGATCGTGACCCTCTGACCTTTACTTGCATTCCGTTAGGGACAGGGACCTCACTGTCTCCAGGGAAGCCGGGGCCTCGGATGCAGCTCTGGAGTGGCTGCTCCTGGTGCTGGCGGAGCGGAGTCTGCCTCCCCGAACCTCTGTGGACGGGGCTGGGCCCCACAGGGGGCGGGGGAGCTCTCCTCTCCCACCCCAGGCCCAGTGTGGGGCCTGGCACCTGGTGGCGGCTGGACGACGGATGGAGGACTCGCTCCTCCACTCTGCCTTCGGGCCTCCGCCGCGCACTGTTCTTGCTGTTATTCTTTAAAGGGGAGATGGCGGGAGGGCGCGGGGCTCGGCAGATGCGCCTCCCTCACACTAAGGGCCGCCGTGGCTGCACTGCCCAGCCCTGTGTGTCTGCGACACGGCCATCGGCGCGGGCATCAGCGTGCCCACAGCACAGCCCGCCCCGCGCTCGTCCATCCCGCGGCCACATGGAAGATGGTGCTACTGTTCCTGTTCTTCCAGCAAGCATTTGGGGAGCTCCTGCCACATGCCAAGCAGTGTCCTGGGGACAGTTTGAACAACCAGGGTTTGGCGAGGGGCAGGGGCTTGTCCAGCGTCATACGGCTGGTGAAGGGCCCAGACTGCCCTAGGAACGGGTCTGGGGGAGTGTCGGTTTGCCAGGGCTGCTGGGACACAGTGCCACGACCTGCGTGGCTTAAACATGTTTGTCGTCCACAGTTCTAGAGCCTGGAGGTCTGAAAGGACTGGTCCCTCCTGAAGGCTGCGAGGGAGGGTCTGTCCCAGGCCTCTCTCCTTGGCTTGCAGAGGACCGCCTACCCCGTGTCCCCGCACATGGCCTGCTCCCTGGTGCCACACTGCCAACTGCTCTCCGTGCAACACTGAACGATTTAGACTGTATCTCCACGCTTCTCTTTCTCAGGACACAGTCACGGTGGGTTAAGGGCCTGCCCTGCTCTGGTGCGACCTCATCCTGATTAGCTAAGTACATCTGCAGTGACCCAATTGCCAAATAAGGTCGCATTCTGAGGTTCTGGGGGGTTAGAATTTCAACACGTAATTTTTGGAGGGACATAGTTCAACCCATAACAGGCGACGAGAGCTGTGATTTTCACAGCAGCGAGCTGTCCAGGGCAGCTTTGGTGGTTGTGAGCAACTCGAGGCATGAGGTGCTCACGTGGAGTACTGAGGCCGCCCCCCCGCTGCCGGGACACACGGAGGAGAGTCCCCCGCTGGGGCCGGGACCGGGGCTGCTCCGAGGCCTGTTCCCGCCTGCGATGCGGATCAGCCGCAGGAACGCGGCAGATGGTGTGCCTGCAACCGTGTGACTCCTGTCCCCTGGGGCTGAAAGGCAGGTACGTGTAGTGGGCTGGGAGGAAGAGCCCCCCAGTTCTTACTGGGGTGCCCTGGGGGAGTGGCTGTTACTTCCGGGCCTCATTCCACCTGACTGAACTGGGGACCGTCCTGTTTGCTTGCTTTTGTCACAGGCCTGTGGCTCGGCTCAAACGGGAGAGTGAATAGGAGAGTGCTTTGTCTTTGTTCATCTTTCATCATTCTCTCTGCACACATTTGTCAAGCGCGGTGTGTGCAGGGCTCTGTGCTGTCCCCAGGGACACAGAGCTGCGATGGTCATGGCCCTGGCCCTCAGGGAGCACGTGGGCCATGGGTGGGGCAGGCAGGTGTAGGTGGCGGTCTGGAGCCAGACTGTCTGCGGTCCAGCCCCAGCTCTGCCACTGGCTAAGGGTGTGAATTTAGGCAACTTGCCTCAGCTCTCTGGGCCTCAGTCTCTCCAGCAGGAAACTGGGAGTCGTGATGGCGTCTACCATGAGTGGATCAAGTAGGCTGATGCACGTGAGGGGGTTAGAGCAGTGTGTGGCACATAGTAAATGCTTAATAAATATGGCTCTGAGTGATGAGCTACGGCAGAGTGTGACAGGGAGCTACAGAGGGGCTTTTGGGCTGTTCATTGAGTGTTAGGCTCCGGGAACCCCGCGGACGTGGTGGGCCCAGACTGGGCGGGGTGGGTCTGTCATCATTTGAGTCCTTTCGCCACTTGCCACCCTGCTGAGTGTGGGCGCTATGGGCTGGGAGGTGAGGAGGGCCACGGAGCAGGTGCGCCCGCAGGGAGGGCAGGATGCCTCCCCCAGTGCACGGGGACCTGGGGTCTGCGGCGTGGGGCAGCGTGCCACCTCTCCTGAGCTGCTCCCGGGCAGCCCCGCATTTGGGGAGGGGCAGTGGCGCTGCTTGGCTTTCTTAGCCTTTGCGTTTATTCTGTAGGTTTTGGGGAGAGGAGATGTTGGGGAAGCAAAATTAAAATTCCTCTTTGAGAAGTTAACAACTTCCCAATTAAAGGATTCTTATTTGTGAGATGCCTTGGAGGCCATTCAATCAAGAGGCTCTTCTGAATAATAAAGGGCTGAGCTGGCTTGGAGTGGAGCGGAGCTGCTGACGGGGAGGTGGCGCGCTGGGGACGGGCACTCTGGGCTTGTGTGTGACGGGGACAAAGCTACAAGGCTTTTCTGCTCAGCAGCCGGGGTGGAGGGTGGCACGGGGAGGCAAAGAGGAGGGACTGCGCCCACCCCACCCCGAGCAGCCCGCAGCCCTCCGTCCACAGCCCACCTGCCACACTCGGCCCGCCCTGGCTCCTCCCTGTCCTGGCTGCTTCGTGCCCTGCCTGGCTCCCAGTTTTGTCCATGCTTGGAGCCCCTTCCGGTCTGACCACTTTGTGATGCCCCATCCACTCTTGGGAGCACTTCTGCTGGGCTCCCCCGGCCTCCGCCCCATGGCAGTAAGCAGCAGTGGACGTGGCCTGGACCATGTGCTCTGGACGGGGACAGCTCCCTGGTGCCCATACCGAGCCTGCTACCCTGACCTCGCTCTCCTGGGTGTGGTGGTGGTGCTGTCTATGGGGCGTGTCTACCTGCCTGTCAGCCCGGCGCCCCCACCCAATGTACCCGGCTGGCTTCCCGGAGGCTCTGGGATCCGTCCCACTTGCAGCTGAGTGTCCTTCCCAGAAGAGGCGCAGCCGCAGGTCCTGCGGGATTAACCACTGTGCACGGAGTGCCCTGAGAGTGCCAGGCCCAGCCGTGCTCTGCCGTCTTCACGTACCTGGGAGGCAGCTATGACCACCCATTCACACGTGAGCAAGTGGCGGCTCAGTGGACTAAGGTGACCCCCTGTGCAGAGAGCAGTTCTCACTAAAAAGGGGCCATGTCCTCTGGGGCTCTCCAGGTCACTAAGCAAAGAGGACTTGGGAGGGACATCGGCCAAGGCCCTCCCCTCAGTGGGCAGCCCAGGCGGTTACCTTGGCCCTGACAGGGCCTGCCCCAGCACTCGCCAGTGTCATTTGAAGAGATGGTCCCCGGTGGTTCCTCTGTCCAGGCAGTGTGCAGGCTGGCGGGAGTGGGTGCAGCCCGCACCTGCTGCCCCCTCACTCCCTGGCATGGCCTACTTTCTGGGAGCCGGGCGGCCGAGGCTGTCCGTGTAAATACACACAACTGCGAGAGCCTGGCCCCTGCAAAAGGTCAACCAACCACGCAGGCGCTCCCCAGCGTCCTGGGGGTGGGAACAGGGAGGGGGCTGTCCAGCAGCCTGGGGGAGGGTGGGCCCCTGGCGAGGGGAGGATAGGTCCTGCAGACCCTGGGGTGGGATGGGTGGGGCGAGGTGAGCTGACCTGGTCAGCTACCCTGACCAGGTGGGAGCTGAGAGAATTTGGATTCAAGTCCCAGCCCTGCCACTTACTGTGTGGCCCTGAGCAAGTGACTCAGCCTCTCCGGACCTCTGTTTGCTCCTGAGTGGTGCAGATGACCTCCCTGAGGGGTGTTGAGGATCAGGTGGGACAGCTGTGTGAACCTGCTGGGCCCAGGGCCGGTGGTCTTGTGTGTGGAGCATGGATTTGTGGACTGTGTCCTAACAGCACCAATTGGTGGGGCTGGGTCCCATCTTAGCCCTGGTGCTTGGGAAAGTGATTCACTTCTTTTAACCTCAGTTTCCCCATCTGCACGGTGGGCACAATCATACCTACCTCGTGGGGGTGTGTACTCATCAGTAGGAGTCCTCCACACCCTTCTCCTTCATTGTTTCATGAGCTTGCGCCGTCCTGAGTACCCAGTGGGATTTGCTGGGCTTGACTGCCACAAAATGAGTAGGTGACATGGTCCTCGCCTTTGGGTAGCAAGATGATGTCAGAGGGCCAAGGAGAAATGCCACGAGCCTCAGGAAAGGGAAGGCGCTAAGGGCGGGAGAAGGCAGGAAGGGCTTCCTGGAGGAGGCTGGTCCTCAGAGTTCAGGAGGATTTGGGGAGCTGGAGGCGGGAGGAGTGACAGAGAGTGGCAGAGAGCTGCCTGCTTGGGAGTAGTGTGAGCAAAGAGTGAGCAAAGAGCAGGCGGGAGGGACACGCGGACAGGACATGGCTGCCTGAGGGCAGCTGGCAGCAGGGGTGGGGGTGGGGTGTCAGAGCCCAGAGAGGTCCCAATCCTGGAGCCCTGGTGGGGTGAAGGCCCAGGAGTGGGGGCGACAGCTGCCTCCCGAGGTAGGGCAGAGGGATGGCAGACTTGCAGCCCACATCCCAGCATGGAGCCCTGGGGGTTATGGGGAGGGTGCGGGTTTAGCGTAGGGTCCGTGGACAGGACTTCCTGTGCTCCAAGGCCTCAGGTAGGAGACATGAAGGCCTCGTGCAAGGCCGGGGAGGAGGCTGGTGGGCAGCTGCCCAGACTGGCAGGACCCCACCTGTGGAGACCAGCCTGGGGCAACCTTCAGCCAGAAGGGACCAGGGGCTCTGGTGGCTTGAGGGCGGAGAGAAGGAGATGTGAGCGGGGTCTTCGGGGGGTTGGGAGAGCCAGCACAGGCACCCTTATGGGGCACCCACTGTGTGCCAGGCCCTGAGTCAGACTTGCTCTGAGCAATTTGCACAGCAGCCCGAAGAGGGGCCAGCTCGTAGCGTCATGCTAAGGAGTTGGAAGCTGGGCTCTGAGAGGCAGACGACTCCCCGTACCAGGTCATGTGTCACATCTCCAAACCTCATGCTCTCTCAGTGGCCCACGCTAGCCCCCAGGGCTGCAGTTTTTAGAGGTAATGACCTCCAGAATTCCCTGGCAGGCTCAGTCCAGCTGCACCCAGACATGCAGCCTTCCTTGGCTGTGCCTCTCTCAGGGGGGCTCACAGAGGTGAGGGTGTGGCCCAGGCCAAACAGCACTGGGGTCTGCAGTCGCTGGTTTCCTGCTCCCATCTCCCTGGGGTCTGGTGGCTCCCACCAGGCTCTATTGGTCTGGGGATTCAGGGGATCTTCCCAGCCATAGCCTACTCGTGCCTCTGAGCCACTGGGAGAGGCTTTAAAATCTCAGCTCCAAATTAAAACCTATGAGCTCCTCAAAACAATGAAAAATTTCCCTAATAAAAGAAGAGGCACACTCACGCATGTCCTAAATGAATGGAGTGACTTCCGGGATTAATTCAGGATGTATGGGAGGGCACCCAGCCGGGAAGAGTGCGCGGTGGATATTGTAACAAATCGTTTGCTCACAAGAGGAATACTTCTTACTGTGGACCGGCTGCAGGGGAAGGCACCCTGGCTCCCTGCAGCGCGATCCCTCAGCAGCCAGGCGCTGACCAGGGCTCGCCAGGGCAGCCCTCCCTCTGGCCTCTGGACCTTCAGTGACAACTTTCCAACCGACCAGCTGGTCCGAGTGGGCTTGAGCGGGCCCAGCATCGGTGCTTACAGCCCCCAGGGCCTTCTGAGTTCTGCTGGGGTGGGGATTGTGCTTGCTGAATGCTAATTCCTCCTCCCCTGCCCAACTCTTCCCAGATGTCCTGGAGACACAGGCCTGCACACCCCTCAGACCACCGAGGGAGGCTTCTGCTGCCTGGCTTTCGGAATGCCTCAGTTTACCTGTCAGGGCTTGGGCAGCTGCCTCCTCCCTAGCTCCCTTGCCTCGGGATGGGGGGTGGGGCAGCACCGAGCTCCCTGACCAGCTGTGCCAGCCTCCTCAAGTGTCTTTACGGCACACCCAGGGGGCAGGCGGAGCGAGGTCGGCCTCCACTCGGGATGTGAAAGTCGAGGAAGGCCTCCTGCATTGCTGCCCTCTCCCAGCGGGGCATGGCCAGAGCAGAGAAAAAGCACCGGGTCCTGAGCCCGACGCACCTGCGTGTGGCTTCCAGCTGCCCTGCTTGGTGACCGTGGCGCCCTAGGCAGCTCCTGCCGTCTCTCCGGCTTCCCGTCTGTAAGAGATGGGTTTGTCTTACATCACTGATTCTGAGAGCACAATCTCACTCACCTACACCGCGGCCCAGGAGGTGAGACCTTGATGATCCCCGTCGTACGGATGAGTAAGCAGAGGCTCAGAGGACTGAAGCAGGTCACACAGGTGGCCAGGCCAGGGCTCAGGCCTGAGTCTGTCTGCTCCTCGCAGCCGCCCCACGGGGTGGTTCAGAGGACGGGGCCCACGCGGCAGGTGCTGTTCCCTTCCTGGGAGCAGGAGGTGCCCCGGCCCTTCGGAGGCCGGACAGGAGAATTTGGGAACGGGGACTCTGACCCCCTTCTCACCACTCTCCTCTGGCTTGGAGCTGACCCAGCCTTTCACTCACTCACCAAGTGTCGGGGAAGCACCTACCAAGTGCCGGGTGCTGGGCTTATAGCGCCTAGAACGTTGTGCCCCCGCCCTCAGGTCGCTTCCGTTCCTGTGGGAATGACAGTGAGCCCAGCAGGTAACCTGGATAACTCACCTGTGATGAGACTGGGAGGGAATCAGGAGTGGCTGGGCGGGGTGAGTGGCTCTGACCCGGGTCCAGGCAGGTGACGCTGAGGCGTGGGGGGCGCCGTGTGGCAAGGCCTGGGTGGAGGAAGGGGCGGGGTGGTTTGCAGGCCTGGGGGTGTGGATGAGGAGAGGGAGGTCGGTGGCCCTGCTGAGGAAGGTGGGGGTGCTATGTGGACAGAACGGAGTCGCATGGTGGCAGGGAGAGCAGGGAGCCGCGTGGGGGGGGCAGGGCCCGAGGAGAGCGGCGGGGTCACGGTCACGGGGTGGTGGTGGAGGTGGCGAGTGACTGGGTAGGCGGTGTACTCTTTCCCGAGCTGGGAATCCCGGGACGGGCACAGGCATGAGAGTTCGAGAGTTCGGGTTTGGACGTGCTCGGGTGGAGGTGCGTGAGCCGTCCAGGGGCGCGTCATTCCTCCCGTCAGCGTCGGGGCTTCTGCGTGTCTGCGGACGCTCTCAGAGCAACTTCTCACGTCCCGTCACACTTCTGCAAGGGCAAAAGCTCTGCCCTCACACGTTGGGTCATCTCACTGCCAGCCCATTCTTCAGATAAGGAAACTGAGGGGCTCACCTCAGTCCCTAGACCGCACGTGGCCTTTCCCCAGACCCCAGGCCCCGAGAGGAGAAGGCGAGAACCTGAGTGACACTCGATAGGAAGGTGGCAGGAAATCGCGGGAGCGGAGAGCCCAGCGCGCCTCCCGCCGCCGCCCGAGTGTGTGTATGGTGTGTGGTGTGTGCGCGCACTCGAGCATGCGCGTGTGTTGGGCCCATTAACAAACAGAGAAATAAATTAACAAGTATTCAACCCACCAAATGTTCCTTCTGTTCTGTATAATAGAGCGCGGGAACATAATTTTCCCCTGGAGCAAATCGCTACAGCTGAACCTGCTCCTCGTTTTCCTCCAAAAACTGCTTAAAATTCTGGAACGCTTGTTGATTTCGGGTCCTTTCCCTTTCTGGCTCCTGTCCCCAACCCCCCAGGCTGCTTGCCTCCGCCTTCTCTGTGCTGGGCCTCAGAGGAGCCAGATTGTCACAGCTCCAGGGCTACCACCCTGCAGATGGGAGGAACCTGGGAGGCAGCAGCTCAGGCTGGGGGCACAGAGGGCGAGGGGCTTTTGGTGTGTCGAGCATGAATGAAATGCCCAGGGCTGGCAGAAGAGACAGGCAGCTTCCCACTGGGCCTGCCACAGACATGCTGTGTGACCTTGGGCAAGTCACTACCCCCTCTGGGCTTTAGTTTCTGCCTGGCAAAATCAGGCCGGGAATGCTCGCCTTCCCCATACAAACAAGCCTAGTGGTGCGCGGAGCCCTGTGTAGGTGTGAGCTGCTGCCCAAGCAGGCCACGTGCAGGAAATGGGCCCCCGCTGAGACCCTTCTAAGGAGCCTTTGGATTCAGGGACTCTTGGCCTGCTTTTGAAATCCTCCAGGGCACTTCTAATTTTCTTAAAGCAAATTAATTTTAATCCACTTTAATTAAACATATCTTATGAAAATGTGTATTTATTTATAGACCTTCTCTCTGCATTCCTGATCATTTCTGCCATTCAGAGCCGAGCCCAGTCCCCACTTCCAAGCAGCCCCCTTAGGGGTGGGAACTGGGCTGGGGGAGGCCTTTGTGTTGATTCCTGGCTGGCTCCAGCCTGCCTGAGCTACCTTTGCTGGAGGCAGAAGGGAAAGCTGCAGTCCAGTGCTCAGGAGCCAGAAAATTCCAGCCTCCTCCCCTGGTTCCAGGACTGCCTCTGCGCTCCTCAGGAGAGGAATTGTTACGGTGCAGAGCGCCAGAAATGACCACTTAAAGACCGAATTGAGCCGAATTATGAGTCTTTATTAGCTGGCCAGCGACCACCCCTGCCCTGTCAGAGTACAGGTTCAGAGAATGGTGGCTAGCCGAAAAAGCCAGGGGGTCTTATACTATTCTAAGATGGGCTACGTGACATAAGGTACGGGGAAGTGGGACAAAGACGGGAAGTGGGACAAATTACATCACACATTCCATAACCGTGGGGTCCCGGACCTGCCTTGGACCACCTACTCCAGTTACGAGCGACTGATCATAATCTTTAAGCAAGCAGGTTTACAGAAGCAGATAGCATTAGTTAGGTTAAGGACCATTCTTTCTCCAGTTAAGCAAGCACAGTAAAACTTCAACCATAGGCAAGGCAGCTGGAAAGTTTAAACAATCAGTTATAAGAAACAATCAGTTATAAGAAACAGTCAGTTTCGGCTTGATCACTTTGTTTTCCATCCTTAGCCACTAGTACAAAGTACATGAGTAGATTCTTCCCAAATGAAGCAACGGCGCTAAATTTTAACTTAGGACAGTCCTGGAGGCAGAATAGAGGCAATCCACTTTAAAGTCAGCACGTGATTTCTTCTATTCTCTTGTCTAGTTAAGTGTTAACCCACAAATCTCAATATATTTCTAATCTAACATCATAACCTACTACAGTTTGGGGGTCCACTACACAGTCCATGATTTTAATCACTATAATATATCCCATCACAAGGCCAAAGTCCTTCAGTGCCAGTCTCACAACATTGTTAAAGAAAAAATTATTCTGATACCTGTTAAAAATGGTAAGCAGTACTTTATTCAAAACCATTGCAATAGGGGAGGGAGATTGAACTCAATTTCAAGTATAGCAGAGAGAGCTGAGGGTTTATAGCCAAAGAACAGAGCGAAGGAGTCAGTGGATGGAAAATTACTAAGGGGAGACATCAAGTGTAGGGGGATTTTTGCTAAATTGGCCTAACAAGATTCTTGTTAAAGATGGGCCAAGGACTGAGACATTAAGCTTAGGGGGTATGTGCACATATGGAAATAACACTCATAGGCAATCAAGCAGGTGGGAGCGGGGAGGAGGGGACTGGTAAATTCACACCTAACCGGTACAATAACTTTGACTCAAACTATACAAAAGCAATTTATGTAACCAAAACGTTTGTACCCCCATAATGCTCTGAAATGTAAAAAAAAGGAAAATAGGAAAAAAGATTAGGGGATGAAGAACTTGATCAGATATCAAAGCTGGGGGATTCTCACTAAACCGACCTAGCAGGGTTCTTTGCTCACAGCAGGCCAAGAACAGGACTAAAGATGAGGCCTAGTGGAAAAGAGGACTTTCAGGAACCTAACCAAAGTTTGGTCAAGGAGGGAATCTTTATCAGTATCCATATAAAAAGAACGTTTTTAGCATTGAGAGAAAAATCATTGATTTTGAAAACTAAAACGTCTAGATAATATTTTTTAAAAGACCATGCAATTAGTGTAAAATATGCTCCAATACCAAGAAATACACAAAACTGAAAGTTTTAGAAGTGCTCGAATGTATGCATATTAAAAGTTGAATTAAATAAAAATTACAATTGGTTTATTTTCAGAACTCTTCTTTACTATATGGAACAAATTCGAACCACTAAGATCAAACCCTTTTTGTTGCTGATGGTAAGAAAGGAGCTCTGTGTTGAAGTTCCAGCTTGCTTCTAATCACTATGTCCCTGTAGCGCCTTCTGATGTGGTGTAAAATCAATTAAATGAAATTTGTGCTCCACATGTTTTGAAAATGTATGGTTTTTTAAGTGTCATATTATTTGCTAATCTATTCTGCATAAGCCTATAAAAGAGAAAAGTCACCTTCATGCATTTTTTATACTTCCAGGTCAAGGAATTTAATTTAGAAAAGAAGTATCTTGCTTTATGTGTTTTCATATTATTAAATAAAACTAGAAATGTATTGAAGAGATCAGAACCAAGTCTTTAGTTATGTAATATTTATTAAACCTGGTGAGAATACAAAGCAATCTACTAGCTTTAGCTGAACTATGGAAGATACTATTTATAAACTCAAAGAACTTATTCTGTGTGGGAATGTTATTAATGAATATTAAGTTTAACTGATAACTGACACTAGTAAAGAGGGACTTTGAAAAGAATAATAGGAAAAAAACTTACAAATATTGAATGAGTTAGAAATCCAGTGTCTTCATGTTGTCTTGTTCTCTTTTTGCCCTGAGATTGATGCATTTTCATTATTTATCATTATTTTCATCTAATCCTCTGCCTCTTTTATGTGAAAATTTATCTTATTTGTATTGGCTTCTAATAATTCTAAATATTACTAAATATCTTGGTTCCTTATCTACTTGATAACTCAAATGAAATAAAACAAAATGGTCTTCATGGCTGTAAAAATTAAATAAGATAATATGTATAATATATTTGAAAGTGGCATCACTCAGTGGGATCATTACAAAAAGTTCTACCTAGTGCCAGAACTTAGTATATCTCAATATTATATCAACATTCTGCTTCATTGAGAATAATCCTTAAATATTTTAATAACATAATATTGACCGAAAAAATCAAATTACACTAGAATACTACTACTATGTATTTAATTAGATTTTATTCAGAATCCAATAATTATTATACCATCTCAAAACCTATTTATATTGACAGGCTACAGCTTCAGTAAAAAAAATAAAATCAATAGTTATTTAAATTCCTATATTTAAGAGTTTAACTCTTTCATATGTTATTATGGGAGCTCAGTATATGACCTATGGTAATTGTGGATTACAGAGATAGTTTCAAAATATTTTCTTTAACAGCTTCGTGGTGCCTCTCAGTGGTACACAAATTTTAAAGCAAAATGCATATATATTCCATCAGCATAGTACTTCAGTCTTGAAAAATGTGAGACCTGAATGTGAGACTTTAAGTAAAGAATAACAATTTATCTCACTTTATCTACCTCGATTCCATACATTTCTTTAAATGACCCTAACGTTCAGAGTTACAGCAAGTCATATACAACGTATGATTTTCTACTCTGTGTAGGATTCTTTTCACAACTTGCTATTTAAAGGACGATCATGCAACCTCTGCTTACGGAGTTCTCACTCTCTCAGTTGCAGGGAGCCTCTCACTGCCCGAATTAGTTCTTAATATTGAGTCAAATTCCACCGGTATATAAATTATACCTATTGATGAAGCTAGAATAAAACTAAAAAATATTATAAAGGAGATTAAGTTACATAATAAAATAGAGCCCTTGGGTCAGTGCCTGATACCAAAAATGTTATCAGTGTTATTGTCATTAGAACCATTGAAAATGCCTTATGGGAATGGTCTCCATGGCTGTGAAGATTAAATAAGATAATATATTTACTGTATTTGACAGTGGCATTACTCAGTGGGATCATTAAGGAAAGTTCTACTTAGACTCAAAAGACAGAACTCAATATATCCCTAATATTATATCAACATTCTTCTTAAGAATAATCCTTAAATATTTTAATGACATAATATTGACTGAAAAAACCAGATCATCTTTCTGCTCTGCTCTCCTTGATCCGGCACCCTCAGGATCCGACCTCACACACACTTCGCCGGCTCCTGCTGGTACGCATCGGCCGAGTCCGCGCTCTCAAGGGGAGCGAGGTCTCTTTTCTTCTCACGCGCAGCGCCCGCGGCCTCTCCGCCAGATTGTTGTGCCTGAATCCACTTGCTGATGTCATGGCTGGAAAGAAGCTTGGCACAATTCCGAAGGGAGCACGTGCCTCGCATGTGCTGCCGTCGCTGTGTCACCTCTTCAAACGGAGGGGAGCACCGCCTGTCACCAAGCAGAAATGGGACACCGCAGCTCGAGGGTTCACAGGGATCTAGAGTTTCAGTGGTCTGGAGCGCATCTGCCCAGATGTCTTCACGCATGTCTCAGAGTCCTGGCTCTTAGTCACAGTCCTGGTCTTGGCATAGCAGACTTAATAGTGTTGAGAATTCAGCTTCCTCTGGAGCTCTGCTGCTCATGTAGTCAAGTCCTGGACCTTGCCTTCAACTTTGCTTCCTGCTCTCTAAGTACAGGAGGTAAGAGTGTCTTTACCTGCTTTCAACAAGGCCCTCTAATTTTGCACTTAGCCTCTAATTGGTGATTCATCATTCTTAACCCTCGAATGTCTTTTTCTGATAAATCACTTGCCTCCAGAAACAGCAATCCATTCCCCCAATTTTTTATTGCATATTAACTTTACTTATTATATTTTTCAAATGTTTAAATTTTGTTTAGTTCTTTTCCAAATATGGCTTATAAAGGTTGTGGTTTCTTGCTCTTTACACATTATTTCAATTTCCCATTTTCTCTTTCTCTTTATTTCAGCATTTTAAGCATAATTTCAATATCTGAAATTCTCAGGATGTCTAATTTTCTTTTTTCTCCATAATTTTTTAAATGGCAAATTCTCCATCCTCCTCAAATGCCCGGAGCTTTGCAACCACCACGTATTCTCTTCCGTTGGGATCGCATTCCGGTTTGCCACTGAAGTGAGTTTGGCTGCGCTGCTACTACGTGCCAAAGTCTTTCAATGTTCCACCTCCCTCCAACTGGCCAGCGAATGATCTAGTACCAGTATCTCATTTGAGAGCCTGCTTCTGCATCAATTCTGGCATCAAAGGTAGTGGATTGGCTTTATAAATAATTATTAACCATAACAGGGCATTGGAGTAATGAGGAATTGGCTAATAAGAAATAAAGAAAACTAAATAATACAGAAAAAGCAGATAAAAAGAACTAATCCCAGGGCTGACGTAGAGAAACCCCTGCCCACACCCGCCCCTCCTTATCACCACACCTGAGACTCTGACCTTTTTGGAGAGGGCACATCTGTGATTTCACTGAATGGCAGAGAAATTCCTGTGGGGCTATGCCATGGAAGTTGCTGGAAATTTTCCATTTGAAACTGGCCAAAAATCTGCTCTCCACAGTGCCAGGGAAAGCTGTTCATAGGGAAGTGAGTAAACTGAGATACCTGCTACCAGTCCTCGCAGGTGGTGGGTGAGCTGCTGGATGCCGGGAGACGGGCTCTGGAGAAACCACCAGCATCGCAGGAGCCTGGTGCTGGAGAAAACTATTCCCTCTGTGCGAACCTGTTCGACACACGACGCGCAGCCAGGAAGCCACGATCTTTTCTTCCTGCAGTATCTCTCCAGCGCCCTCTACTGACAGAGCTTTAGTGCCAGCTGAAAAAGAGAAAAAAGTATTTATGAGGCCCAGATCCATTTTCACAGGGTAGTCCAAAAGAACGAATTTGAGGAAAATAAATTAACAAATGATATACACAAGAACACTGTAATCTATCATAATTGGATAGGTTTACAGATCCTGGGAAGGGTCTTGAGACTCAGTATTGACAAAACAATTTATATCAAAGGTTGCAGCCTCATCCTAGGGACAGCTGAAACTTGAACAAAAGGAACAAGGATATAGCCTCTCCTTTCTCACTAATGAAGATGAAATCAGGCAAATTTCTCGACTTGCCTTAGCCCTATTATTTTGATATAGTAAAACTATGGTGACTGTGACTTCCTGCAAAACTCAAAAGGCAGTTGGAAAGATAAAGAATGACATTCATTAAATATAAAAACTTCTGTAAATGGTGTCCATATGACTGAAATCTTTATTCGTTCAATCGGTGTTATCGTGCTCCCACTAAGAGCTAGACAATTGGGCTGTTCTTACTTTGGAAAAATTCATAGTGTTCGTCGGAGAGCGACGCTTTGAAGATAGCATGTCGTGTAAGACTTGGGAGCTAACGTGAAGGTCTGAGACAGCAATGCAGGAATCGCAGAGAACAGCATTTTGGTTCAGTCTCTTGACTTCAGGAGACACTTCACAGCAGTGACCTTGCTGTTGTGAGCATCAAATCAGGCATGCATGTCAAAGCAAGACATACAATTTCTATTTATCAATTGTACCTCAATAAATCCAGGGAAAAATAAAGATGCCATAGAAATGTAAAATAATCAGTTTTTCTAATAACAGTTTGGCAAAGTGTTCTGCTGTCTGTTGTATCTGTATGGAATTTGTCCCAAAAAACCTGTGATGAAGAGTATTTTAGAAAAAGTTATGAAGAGAAAAAGCATTGCACTTTGGAGATATCCTCCTACATCATTCCCATAGCAGATCCGCAGCAAATGAGGAGACCTGGTAAGAGTAAAACAAAATGTAAAATTTAAATTCATGCTTTTAGCTATAAATTCTGTAAGTTTCATTATATGTAACCACATTTATAAGAGACTATCCAAAAATTAAAGGTGAATTTAATTGTTCATTTAAATTATAGACACTGTGCAGTCAATAAGCCATATGTTCATATTTTGAGAATCAAGTAAATCAAAACTTCTACAAAGTCCAGTACTAACTGATTTTTAGGTTATGCCTGATGTGAACTCTCTTTCCCCGGTTTTCATTTAGTTAAGTAGATTAGTTTTAATGGCAAAGGAAAGGTTATACTACTCTCATCTGCCTAGACGAGATTATGAACTCTAAATACCAATTATGGCACCCTTACTTTTCAAACTCCCAAAGCAAGAAGAAGAAGGAAGAGATAGAAAAAGAGGAGGAGGAGGAAGAGACGAAGAAGGATGAGGAGACGGAGGAGGAGCGGGAGCAGGAGGAGGGGAAGGAGACTTACTGAGGTCTCACCATGAGCCAAGCGCTATTCTGAGACCCTTACATGTTTTCCTTCATTTCCTCCTCACATTAACTCTACATGAGATAGTGAAATCAGGAGAGGGTAAGTAAAAATCCCAAAGTCACACGATTCATAAACAGCTGAGCAGACTTAAGCGAGGCAGTTCGTTTTCAGAGTCCGTGCTTTTATTTCATTCTCATGTCATTCCTTCTCTCCTATACCCGAATTCCATAGTAAAATTCTCAAAAATTACTTAAATTGCAGACCTATTCTAAGGTCGGACAGGTGTTCTGCTTTCAGTTTGCAAAGTCAATACTTCAAGTGAACCTGCAGTCACCAGCAGTGCTGCCGGTCGCTGCTGCAGAGAGTGGGATTTTACAGCATCTTTTATTCAACAGATAATGCGCTTGGGATCATAAAGGCAGATAAATTCTCAGGGACGGGATACTTTGACCATATTCCCAAAACCATTTCTGACCAAAGCAGCTGAAACTCATGTATGAGGAAACGTGTGACATAGTCAAGCTTCAATACCAGGCAAGAAAATCTTAGTTTTTAGATCTCATTTGGAAACTAAAGGTAAGTCGTTTTTCTACCAAATTTTTGGCATAGTGAAGGGGATAAAAGTGAAAATGTCTTAACTGAAAAAGTGTTATGCAAAAGAGGGTACAGAATAACCCCCAGATCATCTTTCATTAAGCGACTACTGAGAAAATCAGACCTTGTGCTAGAAGTTTGCATACTGGCATTTGTCTAGTGGGAAAAGGGCATGCAGATATTTACTTTGAAATGCATAGAAATTAGATGAATTAATTGAGGAATGAATATATGGATATATGTGTAATAAAGCAAATATAGTAAAATAAGTATAATGTTGATGGTCTGTATGTGAATATTCACTGTCAGATTTTTTCAGTTGTGCTGTATGTTTGAAAATTTCTACAGTAAAGTGGTGGCATATCAAAAGAAACATATGAAAAATATAATCACAAAATGAGGAGGTAAATTCAGCATATGAAGACATGTAACACTTACTTTAGGAAACAAGGAATAGAGGAAAAGTTCAGTTTTATAAAGTAGCTGCAGCATGCCAGCGCTGCAGACGCCGTCACCTACACCAACCGAATCAGTCACAATCAATCCTCATATGAGTCATCTCTGCTAGGGGTTAAAATTTATAATACATTTCAGAAATGAAGAAATTGATGACTTAAACAAATTAATTAACTTGCTCAAAGTCAAACAGCTCATACATGATTCAAACCTGATTCCACCATAGAACACTCCATTCGCTTCCCAAAAATTTAATTCAGTTTCAAAGCCTGAAATATAACTTCTCCATCTACACATGGTTCCACTGTTTGTGAGAATCAGCTGAAGTATGATATATAAAAACTCCTCACAGTAATGAAATGCTATTAGTCTGCTTAATTCGATGCAAGAGATATAAAGCCCAAAGAATCTTGTGTCCACCTTACATCTCTAGGAATTTCTGATAACTACAGCCCTTAATCAAAGAAGAAACTTCTTAAAATAACAGAAATAATAGCACTTCTTACTACTTACATAGTAATTATTAAGATAGGCATAAACAACTACAATAATTTTAATGTCTAATTCTTACTGAGCACTTTCTGTATGTCAGGAACATATTTATTTTTCATTAAATGTTTTGTTAAGTATTCATAATCATAGTGACCCTATTATTTAAGGCTGATTTTCTCCATTTCAAACATGATAATGCTGAAGTATAGTTTTATATTATCTGTTGCATCTCCATAGAGACTATGATGGAAAATATATCAAAGAGTGCTTGGAGTTGAGCTTTTAAATATGATTTTTAAAACACCAAAGAAAGATATATCCATGGGAAGACAACACTTCATGGTTTTAGTTAAAATTCCTGTGAAAATTGCAAATTATACTACCTATAATTTACTATAGTTAATTTTTAAAGATATGTCAATTATCTACCTATTTTTAATTGAGTGGTTTATTAATATTTACTAGTATATTGTTCAGAATTTTTAAGAACTCAGAAAGTTTTCTCAAAACTACCCAATATTAAATGGAATTGGTTGTTTCTTGTATGATTCTCTGCCCTGTATCTTGTCTGCCCTCTGCCCTCTGCATTCCTACATTGGACTGGGAGGTGGTTTTGTAAAAACACAAATCTGAAAAACTGTAAAAGTCTACCTTTGTGTTTACCTGATTGATCTTGATCATTTTGTTTCATTTTGTTTTTAAATACGGGGGGTCTTGCTCCATCACCCAGACTGGAGTGCAGTGGCGTGATCACAGTTTGCTGCAGCCTCCAGCAATCAAACTCCTCCTGCCTCAGCCTCACCAGTAGCTTGATCTTTTAGACACCAGTTAGAGCCCACATAGGATCGTTTACCTTTTTCAAATGTTTTTTCCCTGGCGGTGACACGTGCCTGTAGTCCCAGCTACTTGGGAAACTGAGGCAGGAGGATCGCTTGAGCCCAGCTCAAGGCCAGTCTAGGTAACACAGTGAGTCCACATCCCTAGAAAACATCTCCGTAACACCACCTATGCCTCCTACCAGCCTCTCAACCACCCCCTCAGTTGGATAATTCCAGAGAAAATATGACAACATCTATATTAATGCGGTTTTTATATCTCATCAATGACTTGTTTGATTTATTAGCTCTAGAAATTTGGGAAGAACCAGCAGTGATGGAGGTTTGTACTGTAGTGTCTCATATCTTGAAGCGTACGTACTTTGTTTTAAACGAGACAATTCTTTCATTTTTTATCCTAATAATTTCACTTGCTTCTTGGTATGGGGGCTTTTATATTCCCTTCCTATCCCTAACATTCATGACCAAATCATAAGAATGGGTGCAGTTGATTGTTGACTTATGAGCCAGAACACATGTTCAATCCTGGAGTTTGAGGTTATCTAAAACTCTCCATTTAGAAAACTATTAGTTACATATTTTCCATCAACCAAGTGGTTGAACATACAACAATCCTTTTTATAAAAACATGACTCAGTCTTTATCCCATCTTGGTCATATACAATGAACAAAGAAATTACTCCATGAACTCACAGAGCTGTTAATGCAGTACATAGACTTAGTAAGGAAATATACATAGGTGATAAGGAAAGAATTTATATCATTTGACAATTAATGTATCTTAGAGGGGCACAATGAATTTTTAAAATGTGTTTTTTTATTTACTGGAACATTTTTTAAATTATTAGATCAAGAAATATCTGGTGACTCAGAAACACTATAAATGGATGGGGATAGTATTTCAAATCAAGAATGGAACTTATTTTTATTCTCAACATGTTAGCTTTGTCCCTCTTCACCATGAAACTTTTACTATCAACTATGTTTGGGGGGCCGGTCAGTTTTGCTCACTTAACTTGTTTTCATAAACAGAGAATAATAATGTGTGTGTCTAAGATTGAGTTTTTGACCAAAAAAAAACCACACACACACACACGTACTCTTAAATGACACCCTTGTATGTGCAGAAATACACTTGTCTAGATAGCAGCAGTTCGACCCTGTTTGGTGGCCTGTTTACTCTGAAGGTGCTGTGATCATCTGTCACCATGGTGATGTGGTGATGTAGATCTTGCCTAACATTTCAACTCTTACTGTGAGCTGGGAAGTCCGTATTTCACAGCAATCCCACTGTTTGCCCCTCCATTCATCGAGTCCTTCAATATGGGTAATGTGAATTCCTATTGGGCAGGTATGCTCATATTAATCTTCCAATTGTCATTTCTCCAAATGGGCCAGTTAACTTGTGCTCAAAATCTTGTGCTTATTTATTTTCACTTCCCTTACTCTACTTTGTCTAAAGATTTATAAATGTGTTTTGTAGTTTTATTTTTCAATTTATATTGTTGATTCTTCTATCAAGTTGGTTGCTCTAAATAGTTTCCTAAATGTAGGAAAATGTCCTAGTTCCTAATACTAATTTTGTACACAGTCTTCCAGAGAATAGATACCAAAAGAACACACCCACACTGCCTTCATTGGATTGGGAGAATCCTGACACCAAATACAGCAAGAGACACTACAGGGAAAGGAAATTAAAGGCCACTCTCTTCTGAGTGTAGATGTCAAAATCCAAAACCAAATTTTAGTAGTCTAAAGCCAGAGATTTTCAAAAGGAAAGAAACTAAGATTTCATGGTGGGATATCTATGAGGTTGATGAGAACAGGGTCATTAGCTATTTGTGCACTTTCAGGGAAAGTGGTGAGAAGGGACAGTGCTAAGAAGTTAGTGGACATTTGGTGAAAAAGGGAAGGAGGGCCTATGTCATCCACAGGAAGGGTCCTGGGCTGGGGTTCTTCAGTTTATATATCTATCGACAGGTCCCTCTAAGACAGCAGTCCCCAAACTTTTTGGCACGAGGGACCAGTTTCTCGGAAGACAATTTCTCCATGGCCTGGGTAGGCGGGGGGAGCAGGACTGGGGTGCAGAGCTCAGGCAGTGATGCGCAGCCCATTTCCTAACAGGGCACAGCCCAGTACCAGGCCACAGCCTGAGGATTAAGGACGCAAGCTCTAAGGAGATGGAACTCTGTCCCCGACCCCTGTAAGATCCAGGGAGGGAGGGGGGTTTGTAAAGAATGAGTTGGGGTGAGGAGGATGTGAGCAGGAAGCTGCGCACTCTGCGCTGGTGCAGCCGCTGCCCCTTCTCAGCCAAGGCTGCTCAGACTGTTGCTCAGGTGACTGCTCAGCGGGGACCACAGATTTAATTCATTAAACCACTGAGGCACCAGCGCAGATGGCCACACTCCCAGCTAATTCCCATGAACTGCTCCTCTAGGCTTGTTCAACTGAAGGGAAGTTAATTCCTGGCATAAGCATCATGCAGCAGTTGGTTTGGAACATCCAGAATTCTAAGCCAGCTGACCACTGGTCACAGGAGTGGCCAACTGGTGATGGGATAGCTCACACCAAGGCAGCTGGCAGCATGAAGATGCTGCGGGAGGCGGCCACACACTGGGGTTCGCCTTTCAGGACATTTGCAGGAAACTGTCGCATTTTAGGTCAGGGATAGAATCCTAGAGGCAGGAGGCTGAGTTATGGTTCGAGCCCTTCTCTTGACTCAGCCACCTCTTCCAGGGCATCGACCTCTCTGAAGAAACCTTGAGGCAGGGGTATGAGAAAGCACGTGAGAACAACTCTTGGTTCAGATTCTAAGGCATGGCGTAGAGGTTTCAGGCATTCAGAGATCTTTGTGTCCAGAAAATCAACTACATTCTTGTCCCAGATCACTCTCATCAGTGTTGTGACTCTGGGAAAGTCACTTAAAATCTCTAAATTTCAGTTCCCTAAACTATAAATTATGGGTTGTAGCCACTACTCTACCTATCTCTCAGGGCTGATGTTGGGTGTCACAGAAAATAACAGATAGTCTCCCTGAGCTAGAAAGAATCACACCCCTGGAAAGGATGAAGTGAACTTCCAACCTTCACTACCCTGAAGCCACCCAAGCTCCGTATTCAAGCACTACCAAGTGTCTGGCTTATTCTGTCACACATTTTATGATTGAATACTTTAGGGCTGCAGTCCCCAACCCCCTGGGCTGCGGACCAATACTTGTCCATGGCTTGTTAGGAACCAGGCCGCACAGCAGGAGGTGAGCAGCAAGCCAGAGAGTGATGCTTCATCTGTATTTACAGCTGCTCCCCATCACTCGTGTCACCACCTGAGCTCTGTCTCCTGTCACATCAGCGGTGGTATCAGATTGTCCCTGTATATCAGGGTGATGGCACTTGGGCTGAAACTGGAGGAGTCAGCACTGTCCTGGGCTGACTGTCTGATGAGGGGCTCAAGGACGTGGCTGTGATAGGCCCCTGGGAGGTTTCCTGCTCGTGTGTCTGCAGGTCACTGATGCGAAGTCCTATTGGCCACCAGGTGTTGTGTGTGTGTGGATGTGTGTGTTCATGGCTTGTTTCTTTCTTTTCTGCACAATGCAGCAAAAAGTACTCTGATGCTTCCTGAAACCAGGGATGATGAGCAGGACCCAGGGGCCTGGGACATTACTATGTCACTTTTGGGGGACTAATGTGTTCACTGTATGATGAAGTCTGGGTGTAAGGAACATTGCCTTCTGTGCCATATCTCTTGTAAAAGAAAACATTTAATTCAACTGGATAAGAGGTCTACTCTGCCACAGGTCAGGGCTGCAGCCTGTGGTTTAGAATACTGGAGTGGTCTGAGAATTTCCAGGGCCTGCAGTTTCTCCTAGAGGCCAAGGAAGTAGGGAGTTTTTCTCTATAGGTAAGAGGTGCAGGGACAGATAACCCTGGATGGTCCTGGGTGTGTGTGGACCCTCGAGTTAGCAGGGCTGAATGTCCTGCCTGGCTGTGCCATAGGAAGTTTGGAGCAGCTGAGGCTGACACAATGTGGGGTACAAGGGACAGAGAGTCAGGTGCTGTTTGCAGGGAACCTCACTCCTGCTTGTTGTGAGATGAAAGTTGCTGTCATGGAAAAGAGAATCAGGGAGACTGAGGGAGAGTGGGTTCTGGGGAGAAGTGCAGAATTTGGTTTTGGAGTGTGCGACATCAACACAGACATGTCAAAACAGAGGTTTATGTGTGGCTCTTGACTCTCCTTAAAATAGGGGACCATACTCACCTTCCAAAACTAGTGGCCCTCATGAGCTGATGTCCTCTACACCCACAGACCCTCTGAGACTAATTCAGTCTGATGGACAGACTCTGAATTTGAAACAGGCTCAACTTCGTGCCTGTTTTACCAAAATGTGACACACTTAGATCTCTCTCTCTGTGTCACAGGTAAACAGTTCAATTTTCTAATTAACACTGGAGCCACTCACTCAACAATGCCTATGTTTTTGGGATATGTATTTACCTCTCGTATTGCCATCATTGGAGTAAAAGATAAAATACAAACCACCTGTGTACTCCACAGCCCCTCTACTCACTGGGTGATCAAGTCTTTGTTCATTCCTTTTAATACTTTCAATTGCTCTCCCCCTGGCTAGGAAAAATCTTATGGTTAAGGTAGAAATCACAGGCCAGACATGGTGGCTCACACCTGTAATCCTAGCACTCTTATAGTCCAAGGTGGGAGGATGGCTTGAGGTCAGGAGTTTGAGACCAGACTGAGCAAGAGTGAAATCCCATCTCTACTAAAATAGAAAAATTGTCTGGGTGTGGTAGTGTACACCTGTAGTCCCAGCTACTCAGGAGGCTGAAGCAGGAGGATCACTTGAGCCCAGCAGTTTGAGGTTGCTGTAAGCTAGGCTGATGCCACAGTACTCTACTTAGGCCAACAGAGTCAGGCTCCTTCTCAAATAAGAAAAAGAAAGAAAGAAAGACAGAAGGAAGGAAGGAAGGAAGGAGGGAGGGAGGGAGGGAAAAGAAAAGAAAAGAAAGAAAGAAACCACAAAACTTTCTTTCTCAGACTCCTGGAAAAAGCTTAACTAAAACTTTACATACAACCTTTTTCTTTGGTATACTCTATATTTTCAAGATATTAACTTTGCACTTAACAATATCTACTTCTGTCCCTCTGTCTCTACTGTTTGGGCTTTTATGCCATTGAGACCTAAGACAGGTCATTTACAGTTAGATAAGATTCTTAAAAAAACACTTCTCTCATATGGTGTTCCCAGACTTGTGTTTAAAACCTCTTAAATTTCTCTTTATATTACATGCCAGGTTTTCTAGGACTGCAGCTGATCTCCACATATTTTGTTCTATTCCTATATAAATGTTTAAACTAATAGATGAATTATATCAAAAAGTTCAGAATCAAATGTTAAATCTGCCACTGTAGAGGTAAAATGTAGAGTGTGTTAAACCCTCTATCCCTATTTTCTTTTCTGCCTACATTAAAGCTACAGTTGCTAAGTTACAGTTTTTGAGATAAAACTCACTGTCTATGATATGTCATTAATTCAGTGTTACTTGGTGCAGCCAGCTCTGACAACAGTGTGAACATTGAAAATTCATTTGAAACTGAAGGAAAAAAAGGGGGGGGGAGGAAAGAGAAAAGAGACATATTCAGTTTGCCTCAATATTAACCCACATTTCAGCTTGTCTATGCAATGTCTTCAAACCTACAGATCCTCCAAAAAAAAAAAAAAAAAACTTCCACCCACTGCTAACTCCCTAAAAAATTCACTGACCTACACCTTCCAGCCCATCACAGATACCGGATTCTGATTCACCTAACAAAAGCCTCAAAACCATGAGCTTTAATAACATGCTGTGATATATATATGGCTCTATAAATGGTGGGTCTGAAATTGCTTAAAGTGGCCATAGGCTGGGAAGGAAAAACGTTGGGGGACCTCAGTGACATTTCTGTCATGGGCACCATTGTCAGGGATGGAGTTTGGCCATAATTCCCACCTGACACTGTCTTCATGCACACAACCCACAGTCATTGAGGCATTTGTACTTAAAACGGGTGGGAGGGGGAGGGTGTCTCTTCCCAGAGAGTTGCTGCATCTGGTAGTTCCCAGATTATAGGGAAACTGAAGCAGTTAGGACATGGGACATCAGGGACAGGAGGAGGCCATCAGAAACCATGCTGGCTCCACCAAAGGAGAGTTCTGGAATGCTCGTGACCCTGTGAGGCTATGGTCCTTTTGCTCTTCAGGCATTTCTTGAATTTGGGTTTGACCATGTCCAGTGTGCTGGGGAGCAGGGGTATCAGTGCAGTAGTCATGGTAGAGGCTGCTGTTTTCTCGCAACACCCCTCCCCCACACTAGTCAGCAGGGTAAATGGTAGCACTCGGGGCTACTGCTGGCATGCTGGTGAGTAAAGAAGGCTGGGCACAAAATAAGCAAATAGGTAGCCCTGTCTGCAAAGTTAGCACAGTCGTTAGTCTGAACACCTGCCGAGGCTCTATACCCAACGACTCCCCCAGTGTACCTGAAGAGCTAATGATGTGATAATGCTTCTTGCACATACCTGGGTCACTCTCAAGAGTGTCACTGTCAGGAACCTGCCTTTTGAGGCCCACTGTGGGCCTGGGGATGTAGTTAATAGCCACAGTCCTCACAAGAACGTGTGTGTGGTGGGGGGCGGGGGACCTGGGGATGTAGTTAATAGCCACAGTCCTCACAAGAACCTGTGTGTGTGTATGCTGTCCCCGTTTTCCAGGTGAGGACCATAAACATAACCAGAAGTTGAGGGATTGCAAGTGAAATGATAATCAGTGGATTCAGGATCAACCTCTATGTCCAAAGTCTTTGTTTTCTCCTTCATGCCTTGTCTAGAATAGTGGTCTGAGCTGAAAACAGATCGAATACTGATAGTCTCATATGGTTGATTGAAGGGCTCTGGGCATTGCAAGAGGCTTTGAGGCTGATGCTGTGGGAGACCTTCCCACCCAGCTGAGCTTCATGGGAGCCAAGGCCAAGTCTGATTTATGCTCGTATCCTCACCTTTGATTGAACTTAAAATGCCATGAAACATCTAACAAATAGTGTGAAACTGGAGCTTTCTAACAAAGAAATATGAAAATGTTTCTACTTATTTTTATTCTTTTACTTTTTAAGTTGTCAGGTGAAAACAAGAGCACACCTATTCAGAAACTACTAGAGCACTTCCTCCACCAGCTCCAGAGGTAAGACCTTGGGCGTTTCTAAAGAGCTTGTGTTTGGGGCATGTGCAACATCATCTTTCTTTTCTGAGGTGTTACCCCTCCAGCCCCGTCAGCTGAACCAGACCCTCAACCTTCACCAGGTGACACCCTGTCCAGCTGCAGATGGGCATGCACTGTGCAGAGTGAGCACTGGGCCGTGAGGCTGGGAGCAGAGCAGGGAGGGCTGGCAAAGTCCTGGGCTCTGTCCATTCCCAAGTCTGGCACCTGTCAGGGCGGGAGCCGGAACAGTGACAGGACCCAGAGCGCTTGTGGGAGACTTTTTGTTGTATCCAAAGTACCTATCACAATCTTAAAAGGCATACCTTTAATTTTTTTTTATTTTTAAGAAATAAAATTTGGTCAATTATATCAAATTTTTGGATTGTAAGGAATTTCGTATCATCTAGAAATCTAGATTTTAGAGTGTTTTTGTTCTAAGTAAAAGCATCTTTGCTTTCAGGAAAGATCCTCATGGATTTTTTGCTTTTCCTGTCACGGATGTAATTGCTCGTGGGTATTCAATGATAATAAAACAGCCAATGGATTTTGGCACAATGAAAGACAAAATTGTAGCTAACAAATACAAGCCGGTCACGGAATTTAAGGTAAACTCATTTCATTTCCTGAAGTAATTGTGATAGAGCTCTGTGTTTGTGTCCAGTGAACAGGTCTTTCACCTTAGGTCATTTCTGGTTTAGAGCAGATGGGTGCTTCTGTGTTGGGTGTTCAAACACAGCATTGAGAAAATGGCTTGGTTGTAAACGTTTTCTCTGTGTCTTGGTCTAGAAGCTAGAGTGTATGTTGTATGCTGTTAGAAATATGTTTCTTTTCTTTCTTTTTTAAGCTACTGTACCGGCACAGACAGGACATGTGGGTTCAAGCAATGCTGTGTCCAGTTTGGCCTGGCTTGAGAATGGATATTTTTAGAAACATAATTTTCTTCTTAGTTTTTTCTTCTAATAATTGGGTATTAATTTTTTAGAATAGTAAATTTTTATATCTCTTGAGTACTTTGCTCTTAACTCTGTTTCTTGGTGCTAGCTATGAGAGTTAGAAATTGCTTATTGGTTTTGAAATTGAGGAAAAAAGCCCAAATGGATGCTTGATAACTTTGGCATTAATGTCATTTAGAAAAAGACATTAGTTTTCTTTTTTAGATTCCATTAACTTTGGGAAAGCTTGATTTTTCTATTTTCTGTTTTTATGTACTTGGAGGCATTTGCTGAAGGGGTTACTGACTCGCAGAAGCTTGCTGAGACGGCCTGAAGGAGACAGGGAGAACAGGGACCTCCGTGAGAATAACCCTAACCCTATCTCTAAACTTAACCCTAATAATAACCCTAACTCTAACCCTAAGCCTAACCCTGACCCTAGCCCTAAACCCTAAACCTAACCCTAACGCTAAACCTAACCGTAACCCTAAACCCTAATCCTAACTCTAAACCTTAAACTAACCCTAACCTAAAACTAATCCTAACCCTAACCCTAATATTACATACTAATTATGAAAAGACTTCTCCTTTGCTACGTGTGTTTCACCCCAAACCCTACCCACTGCTTTCTTTCTGAAAGTTGTGCAATCCTGTAAATTTCCCCATGTCTATCAGCTTTCTCTGAGAGAATGTATGCCTTTGTATCTGTCACGCCATTCGGCCTAACCATTGCATACATATAATTCAAAGACTTCTCACTTCTTAGGTGTGTTTCACTAAAAACTAAACCCACTGCTTTCTTCCACAAAGATGTGCAATCCTGAAATTTGCCCCTAACCATAATTCTAACCCAAACCTAACATGAACTCTGTTCCTAACCATAACCCTAACCCTAACCCTGATCCTAAACCCTAACCCTAACTCTAAATCTAACCCTAACCTAACCTAACCCTAACCATAATCCTAACTCGAAACTTTAACCTAACCTTAACCCTAACGCTAATCTAACCCTAACCGTAACCATAACCCTAACCCTAACCCTACCCCTAATCCTAACTGTAAACCTTAAATTAACCCTAACCCTGATGCTAACCTAACCCTAATCCTACCACTAACCCTAACTCTAAACAATAACTTACATAAAGCTAACCCTAACCCCTCACCCTCACCGTAACCCCTAACCCTAGCCCTACCCTTACCCCTAACCCTACCCCTAACCCCTAATCCCTACCCCTAACCTTAACTCTAACCCTAAGCCCCAAGCCCAACACCAACCCTACCCTAACCCTAACCCCAACCCCTAACCCTCAACCCCAACCCCAACAGCTAACCCCAACCCAACCCTAACCCCTAACTCCAACCCCAACCCCTAGCCCAAAAACCCTCACCCTAACCCTAACCCCTACCCCTACCTCTAACCCTAACCGTAACCCTAACCCCTAACCCCAACCCCTAAAGCTAACCCTAACCCTAACACCAACCCTAAACCCTAACAACCCCAACCCCTAACCCTACCACTACACCCTAACCCCAACCCTCCCCTAACCCTCCCCTAACCCTACCCCTATCCCCCAACCCTAACCCCAATCCTACCCTAACCCTAACAACCCTTACCCCCAACCCCAACCCCTAACCCTTAACCTCTAACCCATAACCCTAACACTACCCCTACCCCTACACCTACCCCTACGCTACCCCTAACCCT
>CAUYSK010002530.1:0-70421 GCA_963575035.1 Avahi laniger | reverse complement strand
CACCCAGTGTTGGGCTGCAGAGGCTGATAAAGGTAGGTATTATCTTGAAATAATACATCTCTGCATTCCATGAAGAACAGTCCTAACTATTAGGTCACTCGCTGTGAAGATGAACCTTCCATCTAAATAACCAGCCGTCGGAGTAAGCAAGAAGATCTTGTCTCTTGAATGAAATGCAGACTCTTTTGCACTGTGGTTTAGCTCTTCATACTCTGTGTTTACCCACAGTTTACAATATCAGGAAGCCATCTCAATCACTTCTAACCCTACTTATCTCTTTAGCAATCATAGTTGATAAATGTCTTGTTTATCAACTTTTTGTAGAAGTTCTGAGAACTGTATCTTTCTGCTTTTTGGGGAAAGGATTCAAACATCCTTCTGCTTACAGCTTAAAAAAATTGACTGTAAAAGGCATATTAACTTGTCAATTTAAATCATTATAAGAGATGGAGACAACTACTGATACTTAAATCTAGTTGGAGATCTTATCACTGACCACAAAATAGATGTATTTTTTCCTACCATATTGAGAAAACAGCAGCTGCAATGGCCTGGTAGAGTTTGCAAGCCTCTACCTTGAATAATCAACTAAATGGTCAATCCCCCTATGTCCTAAAGCCCAACAATGAGGTATCTTGCTAACCTAGGACTTGATTGTTACCACTACATTTTAATAGAGAACATTACTCTCATCCATAGTACTTAAGGGGAAACTCTAGATTCGTGTTCAAATCAAGCAAAATTCTTAATAAAAGCAAAACCTTTGGAGGCATAATGACTGGGGCTTGAATTCTGTCTCTACATTTTTAACAATTGTAATCTCTTTGAATCCTAGTTCCTCATCATAATGTGAAGACAAAAATAACTTATAAATAAATAGCTCGTTAAGTAGCTGATGTTTTCTCCCCTATCCCTGCCTTGGTCAAGGATTAACACACACAGCAGCAAACCCTCAAATATCTTCTCTTTTGCTTTTCCCTAACATAGGGGCTGGACAGCTAAGTATCCCTAGTCACAGTCCAGCCAGCAGTGGTGACATGACACAGTTCTGCCCAGCGATAAACAAGTTTAAGTGTGATGGGAAGGGCTTCCATTAAGTAGAAGGCTTTGGACCCTCCTGCCTTCTTCCTGCTTGCAAAACAGGTGTGAGGATTGAAGTTGCAATAGATCTGCTGCCACCATGAAGAAGAAAAGTCAGTGGAAAAGGATGGTAGGGCAAGAAGATAGAAAGATCTTGGCCCTGACCACATCGTTGAGTAGACATTTGAAGTTACTGAGCAGGAAAAAAGAATAACTTCCATTCAGAAAAAAATTTTATTATCGCTCATGAGAAATCAGTTATCTTCTTGTTAACATAACATTGCATTCATTTCTTGTAAACCAATAATCTGGTTTTGCTCCCCTAAGAAAGAATGTGCCTCTTCACTGCCTTGAGTGAGTTATGTTTCAGAATTACCTAATGCTAGAAATATCTTGTGGTTCCGCTTTAAATATTTGAGAGTCAATACTCAGACCCACGTCTTTCTGATTCTGATGCCCCTGATGCTAAGTGCTGCACTCAAATCCTGCCCCAATGCCAGGTACTCAGCAAAAGCTTAAAGAAAATCAAAGTTGCTGATTGACCGATGAATTGAAAAGCCTCTCTCTACTTGTACGTTAAAAAATCTCCTCTTTCAACACAATTTCATATTGACACTGAAATCAAAGGTTTCCATTAGCTGACTTCTTTCTCTGCAGAAGTGAGAACTGAGCTGAGAGACAGCTGAAATAAATTTGGTGTGGCATTGGCCTTGAAGGCACTGATGAAAGGCACGTACTGAAGTTCCTTGCCTGGGCCTCATGGGATGCGCACTTGTGGCCTGAGGGGCGTGGCACCGCGGAAGCACTCAGAGAAAACTGCCAAGTGCACATGCGGCAGGAATGAGCCTGTGTCTCAGATGGCCTTCTTGGCTTCATATTTGCAGCCCTTTTAAGGGATCATAGCAGAGACAGCAAATTCCATGTTAATCTACTTTTTAAGAACAGAAAAGATGTTTGATATTAGCCAATAGGCTCTCGTGACTGAAAAGTGGGTCACAGGCATTGCCTTTTGCCCTGATTGATGGCCAAAAACATACTGGGCATTGTGTTCAAAATGGAATTAAACTAGTCCAGGTTCAGATAACTTACAACCTAGATTAAATGGCTTAGGAAAGCACTATGCTCATGGGAAACAGAATTGAGATTTCCTCCTGAAGTATTTGTTTCAGTTATAAAATGTGTGGAGCAGCTATACATTTCCTCTTAAATGCTCTGTTGTCTGTTTCCAATAACATAATGAAGGAAGCCCCAAGTAGGCATTAATGATTGTAATTTCTAAATCAAGATAATAGTATATGCTCATGGTTAAAATTTTCGAATGTTAATAGCATTGAAAGGAGAAAAGCAAAACATAAAATCCCCTTGATCTTATAGTCTAACTCCCTAGAGGATATCACTGTTCACATTTTCTTGAGTACTTACGCGGAAATCTATGAATGACACGCATATTGTTATTGGTTGAATTGCTACCCTGAGAAAGATATGTTGAAGTCCTAACCCCTCATAGCTTAGAATGTAACCTTCTTTGGAAATAGGGTCTTTACCTACCTTAAAATGAACTCATCAGGGTGAACTCTAACTCAATGTGATTATTGTCCTTATAAAAAGGGACAATTTGGACACAGATACAAACGTGCGGAGGGAGATCGCCATGTAAACATGAAGGCAGAGATTGAGGTGATGCTTCTCTGAGCCAAGGAGCACCAGAGATTGCCAGAAAACCACCAGAAGCTAGCGAAGGGGCATGAGACATTTTCTCCCTCACAGCCCTCGGGAGGAACCAACACTACTGACACCTGGGTTTTGGATTTCTAGCCTCAGGAATTGTGAAACAATAAATTTCTGTTGTTTAAGTCACCCTGTTGACAGCACTGTTCCAGAAGCCCTAGCAAATGAATACAAATATAGATGCTGATGTTCATTTACAGGTATGTGCATAATACTGTCTTATTTACCATTTCATTTCTTTGTGAATCACAACTCATTCTGGTCCGTCCTTGCATCTGTCTGGTTTTAGTAACTCTGTGCCTGATTTTTTGCCAGTGTAATGACAGTTAAGAGTCCAGTAGTGCTGTTATCCTTATATAGCTTTTCATACTTATTAGCATATATATCTCTGGCTCTGAATATATGATCACTATTTCATAGTTTTTTATAAACTTCTGGATGCCCAGAAGGTGCTAAGAATTGGGTGAAGTTTATGGGGATACAGGGATGCATAAAATAAAGAGATAATGTGTAGCACTCTGCTTGAAGCTAAAGAGATTCCAGGAAAAGAACATACCAGGAATGAAATACTGTATTTATGATCTAAGTACCTGGTGCCAGCTCTTCTTAAGGTGACACACTAGATCAAGGAGTGTAGAAAGATGCAAATGTCAACCCAGCAGAGTTGGACGCAGTTATTCATTAAGATGATCAGATTCTCTTTTCTCCGATTCTATGTGCAACAAGCAAATTTTCCATTTTAATTAAGCTTCCCATAGAGACTTTTTCATTGAAGAGGCTTGCCTGATCACAATAGGATAGATTTGCTCACCTATATCCGCTATGCTAAATTCAGTGCCTGGCTCACAGTGTGTGCTCATTCAATATTTGTTGAATTGACTAAATATTAAACATAGTTAATAAATATTGTTGCATGCCTACTGTAAGTCAGAAATTGGGTTAAGTATTTTTTTGTGCTGAAAGTTAGGATTTCTTCAAGTAAATTAGTAATTTGACAATCTGATTAATTAATCACTGATTAATGAGCCAGGTTAATATGCATTTAGACCTTTAAATCTCATCACTCCTTGTAAGTTCTTGTTCTCAAAAGTATAAACCCCAGGCCCAGACACTTTTCTAAGTCTCTGGGCACTTTGAAAATCCCTATTGAACAGTCTTTCAGACTCTCTCATTTATTCATTCAATTATTTCTTCAACTCTTTCTTCATTTGATTTTTCTTTTATTATTTTTATCACATAGCAACCACCTATACCTACAACGTTATGCTTGGTATTGAGTGAGGATTCAAAGATATTAAGACAATCTTTGTAGTGCAAGAGCTAATATAATTTTTAAAAAATTGCTGGGAGTTACACTCTATGGCAGTTTTGAAGGTAACATGCAATACTGAGGGCCGACTTCTCCCCACCAAGCCATGTTCCAGGTCAAGGGAAGCCAGTACAGCAGCTTGGATTTCCAATCCTGGTTGTACCCTTCCCTCTCTTGAAGCAAATTCCTGGCCAGGGCATCTAATACCCACAGAATGAAAGAGATTCTGGAACTCATTCAGTTGCAAAGAAGTTTAATGAAGAATTCAGGATAGGAAGTTAAATTTATTATTATTTTTTTCAATCATGAAAGGGAAACTGTTTTGGTATTTATTTATAAGCAAATACTATTATCTTCCTTTGTATAGCAGTGTTTTCAAAAGCTATTTAAGACTATATGACTCCTTTTATAATTATCAAGATTTCAGATAAGCATTGAGCTGCTACACTCTACAATTGACCCTGCGGTTGTAGTAGTGTGTGTGGGTGCCCCACCCACCTGGAGATAGCTTGGAGTCAGCCCAGACTCACACATTTGATGTGGTTTTGCAGGAGGAGCCTCAAATGAAATTCCCCTGCATGGCAGCTGTTTTGGACCTAATCCACACATCTTAGTTAATTTCAGGGTTTTCAGTCTGGGGTAAAGTCCTATAGAGCCTTAAAAGAATTCGGTAGTTGGCAGAACATTGATGATTAAAAATGCATGCCTTAATTTGATCAACATTTATTGAACATTTATTACATGTACTAGATACTTTCACAGACATTAGCTCGGTTACTTCTCAACCCAATATATTGAAATAAATACTAATATTGTTCTTTTTATAAATGAGAAAATAGAAGTTCAGAAATCTTAACCAACTGCCCCAAAATTCAGAAAGCTATTCCACATGGGAGCCATGCCTAACTATTATAAATGTGGATTCTCCTTTTCATTCTCAATGAGGAAAATGCTCCTGAAGATTTTTTGCTTCTTTCTCCACTCTCTCCTTCCTTCTTTTCTTCTTCCCTCTCCATGTTCTTCCTTCCTTCCCTTCCTCTTTCCTTCTTTATTGCCTCCTTTTCCTCCATTACCTTTTCTCCATTCTTTCTTTCTTGAGTGTCTAGCGTGCGGCAGCCCTGTCCTGGAACTTAGGGATTCAGAGGGAAAGACCCAGCCCCTGGAGAGATGCAGAGGGAATAGCCAAGGTGAAATATTTGCCAAGAAAGAGGTTATTTAAACCTGGAGCTAGACAGAAAGAAAATTTAGGGCAAAAAATGCTCTGTCAAATCAGACATGTTTCTAAGACCACCTAGAAAGTTCGCTTAGAGTAAGAAGAGGATTGAGAAGGGGGGCCTGGAAAAGGCTGGCATTCATGAGGATTTCTGGAAATTGAGGAGTCTCTGAAAGATTCAGAGGGGAAAATGGCCTCAGACACAAGAAGCAAACTGGAAGCTGCTCATGTCATTAAAAGTGTCATGAAATTCAGCAAGGTTAAGTAACATGACTGAGCTCCCGTGATTGGCCAGTGGGAGAGTCACCTGTAAATGTCATTGTCAGGAGGAACATTATTCTCCATTCATATATTCCCACACCAATTAGAGTCCTTCTTTCTGTTCCTTAGACACTCCATCTAGGCCAAGAGAGGTGACATTTTATTGGTGATTGTGGGAGAGAATCTGGGCGTACCATACTTCCTTGTCTTTGGTATCTGCTGTTCCAATAAAGCACACTTTCTTTTCTCATCTTGTTCATAAGATGATCTTAGCACCAAAGGCCTGGTTCTGGAGTGGGGGAGTCTAAGATAGATCAGAGTTGCCTGTGCCTGAATGTGTCCAATCCCCGGGGTTTAGTATAAGGAAACCCAATATAGCTTTATACCTAAGCAGCATTTCCATATCAGTTTTATCAGTATTAAATCTAACTTTTTTTTAGAGATTTTGTCTTGTTGTGTTGAACAGGCTGTAGTGCAGTGGTTATTCATAGGTGTGATCATAGGGCACTACAGCCTCAAATTCTGGGCTCAAGCTATCCTCCTGCCTCAGCCTCCCAAGTAACTGGGACTATAGGTGCATGCCGCCACGCCTGGCTAAATCTGAATTGTTTTTCCTTTATTTACCTGACTCTTCTCTCTCTTTCAGTGGATTCTCACCTTGAATGAGAAAGAAGAGTGATAGTATTTGGGGCTCCTTCAACTTTAACAATCAATCATAAAAATTTCTTCCTGTTAACAAGCAGCAAAGAACATATTTCAAAAACTCAGATAGATATCAAAATTGGCAACAACATATTTGAAGACGAAAAAATATAATTTGAGAAGCTGTGTCTTCTCAGCTGATTGCACAGTCTGTAGTTCCCTCCTTCTGGTTTTCAGTAAGACCATGTTAATCCTTCTCCACAGAAATTTCTACATTCATATGGGAGCAAGAGTCCTTCAAATGAGAAAAATAAATCATTAGTACTTTTTACACTCAGGGACTGTTCTAAGGGCTTTATGTATATTAATTCATATGATCCTCATGCCACCCTCATTTTATAGATGAGAACACTGAGGCATAGGAAGGTTAAGTGACTCATTAAGGTCACAGGGTCAAGAGAGTGGCACAACTGAGATCCAGCCTCAGGTGACGTGTCATCAGCTCGCACAAACATCCGCTGTTCTCTTCCCCTCCTGTACTATTCCCGCTTCACCTATTTCATCAACTTCTTAGGGCAGGGCACCATAGCAACACCCCTCCTAAATAATTGCCATGAAATGTAAACTTGAGCAGTCAAATAGCCCTCATTTTAATCTGTTTTGAAAGTCACTTGGTGGTCCAAAACATGTGAGGCACTGAGAAGGGTGCAAGGGCAACTGTAATCACAAGGCAGGATGAAGAGCATCCACTCTGTGCCAGGTACTTGTCCAGGGTCTTTAGGTGTTTGTGTGTTTTTGCATGGATGATACAAACTCCTCTTGTGGTAGGAGATGGAAATGGGTTTGAGAGTGAGAGGGACTTTCTCTAACCTCAGGGGCCTGGGGGGCTTAAGAAGTCATGAGGGAGAATGATTCTACCACAGTGTGCTATTGAGTCTTCAAACACAGTCCAATGTGGCCATGCTGGGTTGGACGCGTGCTCTGGGGAAGTGGCTAATTGTGTCTGTTAAAGGAGCTGTGTAGCCTGAAAATCTGTAAAAGGAGCTAAGGCATGAAGGGAGGATAGGGAGATGAAGCTTCTATAGGGGCACATACCTCCACTGGAGAGAGGCTACCCTGGCCCCATGGAGTCCTGCACACATGACTCGTGTCTGCCGACCACAGCAGCTGCTGAGCTGGGGCCCTGCCTCAGGCTCTGTGTCGTGGGCTCGGTAGTTTGGGAGCATGTGGCAGTAAAGTGGGATGCTCTGCTAGTGAGTTCACCAAAAGGCTATGTGGCTTCCACCTTGATACACAAGTGCAGCCACTGGAAGGATCAGAGCTTCTCTCTGGAAAACAAGGACTAAGTATTTGGATTGAGGAAGGCCCTCAGGGGAGTAGGAACCTGAAAGAGAAGAAGAAGCTTCGTTATGACAGGATGAGGGCTGGGGTGAGGGTGGTTAATTTAATTTAAATATTAAAATAGCTGGGTTTGAGGGTGTTTTATAGCCCAAAGGGGTGAAGAAATAAGTGTGTACCTATCATTGCATTTAATCCTCAGAGTATTCACTGAAGCACATGTTGTTATCTACATTTTGTGGATGAAGGAATTGAAGTGAAAATGAATGAAGTGACTTTCCCAAGGTCATGTGGCTGGCAGGTAGGTGGACCCCAGTCTGGCCGGTGGGCAGGGTTTTACCACAAGCTGCAGCATCTCTTCTCAAGACAGAAGCATGAACGTACTGGTACAACAAGTGTGAGTACCCAATTGCACCAGCGTGAGGTATGTCTACTCCTCTGGGTCATCTGATAGCCAGAAGGAATATGGAGCTTGGCAAGGAGATCCTATTATTATTGTGTTTTATAATAGGCTTTATTAGAGCAAAGAATGATGAACTGCAAGGTGACATATGATTGGTCCAATGTGCTAGAAGCCATTCCTCTATCCCTACCCTTTTTGTAAATGCTCAGGTCAAGTCTAGGTTAGGTTACCAGGACGAGTACAGGATCAATGCCTACCTGTGAGGCAGCAGCTTGCAGGGACGCTAGTCACCAGCCTGGACCAGAAGCTGTCTCAAAGTTGGTTTAGGAGTTGCCGACCGTAATGAACTCATATTAGCCGTAGTTTCTGAATGTACAATTGGGAAAGTCCTGTAGGCAGTGACTCTTGAAGTGCCTGCCTCCCCCAAAACTCCTTTTTGAGAGAAGTAACTGCACATCACTCCTTGACTTAGTATTTGCCAACTCCAGTGGCTCCAGGAAAGTAAGCGAATGAATGAAGCTCGTTGATAGCAGGACAAGGTGGGGATGCTGGTGAACTGGAGGGTTCAGATGCCTTCTAAGGGATCAGCCAGTGCTCAGTACCTATTGATTCTGGATAGTGTTTTCTGGCTTTCCAGTTTTTCAAGGGACGCTGGAAATCTAGATTTATTTTTTACACAAAATCTCTCCATTTAAAAATTTTGGTTTAATCTTAAGTTTTAAAAAAGTACCATGTGAGCTAATGCTGTGTAAATCAAACCAAGCATAGCTATGGCTGGTTCTACCGCCCTGTTGCAACAGTCACCTCACACAAAGGTTGAGTCCTTCCTCTGAAGCACCTTCGTGCAGCCCTCAGCTGACTGGAGAGAGAATGGCACTGGAGCCACGGCAACCCTCTCTAGATTATTCCTGGAAATCACCCTGGGAAGCTTCCTCCTCAACAGGGAAGCCTAATACTGGAAGGTGACTGCTTAGCCCAATCAAGTCCTTGCCCTTGGGGAACTGGAACTGAAGCAGAGAGTTATGTGGTAACAATAGACGAAGCAGAGCCGTAGACTCACCAAGAAACCCGTAATGGCGGAGCATTCAAATTGGTTAGCTGCTGCCCCAAGCTGATCGTATGACCAAATAGCTAGAGCTTCTGCTATGTATAGTAGATTGCTGGTGCTGCTGCTGTTTTCCGAATGAGCTCCATTTTCTCTAAGATCTGGCTCGAGCCTATTGAGGCTTCAGGTTTTTCTTAAGTCCCATTTTATCTTTACAATAAAACTCATTCATCAGCTTATGTCTGAGTATATTTAGGAATCTTGTAATTTCAAAGATGCTGGTCGATGCAGGAATCTGTGGTCTGATAAATATAATTGCTAGTAGTAAACTATCCTTCTTCCTCCCACAGATGGGTTCTGGTGACCATGTGACCCCACCCCTCCTGCTGATTGGATAAGAGGGGGATACCTCAGCCATGCTGAACCAATCAGACTCTATACCTTGCGAGTCTGAAATGGTGTTAGTTCATCCATGATGACTGCTTGAGGTAAGAGTTACTATAAACTCAGGACTCAAGGTTCTTCTTGTGGGAGGGCTATTTTCAGTAAAATTTATTAACATAATTTACAAAGCCCAGCCTGATGTGGCTTCTGTTTTCCTTCCTAGTGTCATGACTCACTAGTCTCCCGACACCCTCTGTTCCAGCCATTCTGGCCTCCTTTCAGGTCCACATGGCACTGTGGTCTGTGCTGCCACAGGGCGTTTGCATGTGCTATTCTCATTTCCTTGTCACTAGCTAGCTCCTATGTAACCTTTTGATCTCAGCCCAAATGTCACCTCTTCAGAGAGATCTGGTCTTATGTGTCAGATTAGATTAGAACTCCCGCTTCCCATTCTTCCCCCTTCCACCATTATGCTTGCTTATGGTACTATACATTTTCTTTTCCTTCATGTTAGTTCACCATGGCCCTCACTGTATAATGGCTTTTCTTCCTGCATGCTTTTCTTGTCACAAAGGTTAAGGCCCAGACTCTGGGGTCAGAATCCTTGGCTTCAAATCCTGGCTTTACTATTTACTAGGTATGTAGCTTTGAGCATGTTACTTAACTTTTCTATGTCTAAATTTGAGCACCTATGAAATGAGAACAGTAATAGTACCTATTTAAAATGAGTATTGAGAAGTTTAAGTGAAATATACATATAAATCCAGTAGCACATGCTTGCCATTTAGTATATACTCGATAAGTGTTTTCTGGTGTTATTATTACCTGATTCTATGGATTGTTCCTTCAATTTAAATTTTTGAGGATAAGAATATGATTAGTTGAGCTCATCTCTTCATACCAGCTCTTACTGCAGCTTGGTGGGTTAGCATATGAACTGGTTGCCACAGAGGGGTGTGTGTTGTGTGTGATGTGCGTGTTTAGTGTGTGAGGTGGGAGGGTGGGTGTTATGAAGTCTATAATGTTGTTTACTGATTCTGTCAGTCAGAAGATTTTTTTCTGGGCTACAAGGAAGCAATGTGCATAGAATGCTAACAAAGATAAGAGCTTATTGCAAGAATATAGATGGTGAGATAGAGGAAGAAGGGGCACATTAGTAGTCAGGTCACTTAGGAGGGCCTAATACTGCATGTGAGGCACACTTCTTATGTAACCAGAACACTTCCTCCATTCTCACTTGGGGCAGGCACTGAGCTTGAGGGAACTTCCCATCTTTTTGTCTGTTCTGAATTTGTGCTTGCAGAAAACTAATGTTTTCTGGAATAGCAATTTAAATGACTTTTATTCCTAGTATTTCTTTCTGTTATTTAGGTAACAGAAAGAAAGTTCTGAGCTCATCGTCACACAAAAATAATGGCACACTGAAAGAAAAAGTAAAGGATCTTCCCTTGATTTTTTGTTTCAAAAGTGTAGACATTCAGAGGATGCCTGAGAGAGTGTGTGTGCACAGACTATACCAGAGATTTAGGAGAATTCAAATGAAGAAAGAGATAGAACCAATTCTACTGAATTTTGTGTGGTTCTGTGTGGCACAGTGCAAGGAATGATTTCAAGTACCAGGAGCAAGCCTGGGGTCGAGGATGGAGATGATATATCACAAGCACAAGTGGAACAATGACTGAAGACCAGGTGGGAGACCTAAGGAGGAAGACAGCTCACTAGACGCTGGTGAGGATAAATGCCAACCCAAATCAGTCAGCAGCCATCAACATTGAGGCAAGACCCTTCACCAGCAAAAAGATTACAACTTGCTGAAGACTCAGATGATTGTTAGCATTTTTAGCAATAAGTGTTTTTAATTATGCAGCAATGCATTAGCACTCCATAAGCTCTCCCAAACTAGAGGAAACTCTTTCCAATGGAGTGAGACTCCTGAATTGCCTGAAATTAAGCCTCACTAATATGGGCATTTGAAATAGAAATAAAGTTCAGAAATTAAAACAAACATATTTCTCTTGCACATTAGAACTTGGAGATTAACATTCTGACATATTTCCTGAAGAGAATATATGATGAGGTTGTTTTGGCACCATTTGATAAGGAACATGTCTTTTTTTTCTTTTTTTTGCTGTAGTCTATAACAGCCAGTCCAGAGGTGACAAGTCCATGTGAGGTTCCTTGAGTCAAACACCCCCCAGTTGATCTTATCTCTAATGGCAATGACTGTACATTTTTTTCATTTATTTATTTATTTTGTTTCAACATATTATGGAGGTACAAATGTTTAGGTTACATATATTGCCTTTGCCCCACATGAATGACTACCTTTTCAAAAGTAATGACAACTTGGGCAAGAAAAGCCACTTGAATTACAGGAATACCTCAGAGATATTGTGGGTTCCGTTCCAGACCACTGTGATTAAGCGAATATTGTGATAAAGCATGTCACATGATTTTTCTGATTTCCCAGTGCAAATAAAAGTTATGTTTATATCATACTGCAATCATTAACTGTGTGATAGCATTATGTCTAAAAAAGCAACTCACATACCTTAATTAAAAGTACTTATTGCCAAAAAGTGCTAACAATCATCTAAGGCTTCAGCGAGTTGTAATCTTTTTGCTAGTGGAGAGTCTTGCCTCAGTGTTGATGGCTGCCGACTTATCAGGGTGGTGGTCTCTGAAGGCCAAGGTGGGTATGGCAATTTCTTAAAATAAGACAACAATGAAGTTTGTCACATTGATTGACTCTTCCTCTCCTAAAAGATTTCTCTGTAGCAAGTGATGTCGTTTGTTAGAATTTCACCCACAGAAATTCTTTCAAAATTGGAGTCAATCCTCTCAAACTCTGTCACTGTTTATCAACTAAGTTTGTGTAATATTCTAAATCCTTTTTTGTCACTTCAGCAATGTTTACAACATCTTCACCAGGAGTAGATTCCACTTCAAGAGACCACTTTATTTTTTTATCCCTGAGAAGCAACTCCTCTTCTGTTCAAGATTTATTATGAGATTGCAGCAATTCAGTTACACCTTTAGGCTCCACTTCTAACTCTAGCTCTCTTGCCATTTCTACCATCGCCATTTCAGTTACTTCCTCCTCCAAATTTTTGAACTCCTCAAAGTCATCCATAAAGATTTGAATCAACTTCTTTCAAACTTTGGTTAATGTTGGTATTTTGACCTCCCATGAATCATGAATATTCTTAATGGCATCTAGAATGGTGAATTCTTTCCAGAAGGTTTTCAATTTACTTTGCCCAGATACATCAGAAGAATCATTACCTATGGCACCTGTAGCCTTTCAAAATGTATTTCTTAAATAATAAGACTTGAAAGTTAAAATTACTACTTGATCCATGCATTAAATCCATGAGTTGCAATGGACGTTGTGTTAGCAGGCAGGAAAATGACATTAGTCTCATGGTACATCTCCATCAGAACTCTTGGGTGACCAGATGCATTGTCAATAAGCAGTGATATTTTGAAAGAAATCTTTTCTTTTGGGCAGTAAGTCTCAACAGTGAATTTAAAATATTCAGTAAACCATGCAGTAAATAGATGTGCTGTCATCCAGACTTTGTTGTTTTATTTATAGAACACAGGCATAGTAGATTTAGCATAATTTTCATGGACCTTAGGATTTTCAGAATGGTAAGTGAGCATTGGCGCCAACTAATGTCACCAGCTGCATTAGCCACTAACAACAGTGTCAGCTTGTTCTTTGAAACTTTGAAGCCAGGCGTTGACTCCTTCTCCTTAGCTATGAAAGTCCTACATGGCATCGTCTTCTAATATGTGGCTATTTTGTCCACGTTGAAAATCTGTTGTTTAATGCAGCCACCGTCATCAGTGATCTTAGTTAGATCTTTTGGATAACTTGCTGCAGCTTCTGCATTAGCACTTGCTGCTTCACTTTGCAAGTTTATGTTATGGAGACAGCTTCTTTCCCTAAATCTCATGAACTAACCTCTGCCAGCTTTTGACTTTTCTTCCATAGCTTCTTCTCTTCTCTCAGCCTTCACTGAACTGAAGAGAGTTAGGGCCTTGCTCTGGATTACACTTTGGGCTTAAGGGAATGCTGTGGCTGGTTTGATCTTCCATCCTAACCACTCAAACTTTCTCCTTATCAGCAATAAGTTTGTTTCGTTTTTTTTTTTTTTTGTCATTCATCTGTTCACCAGAGTAGCATCTTTAATTTCCTTCAAGAATTTTTCCTTTGCATTTACAACTCAACTAACTAGAGCAAAAGGCCTTTCAGCCTATCTTAGCTGTCGATATTCCTTTTTCACTATGCTTTATCATTCCTAGCTTTTGATTTAAAGTTAGAGATGTGTGACTCTGCCTTTCACTTGAACACTTAGAGGCCATTGTAGGCTTATTCACTGGCCTAATTTCAATACTGTGTGTCTTAGGAAATAGGGAGGCCCAAGAAGAGGGAGAGAGTTGGGAAAACAGCTGGTCGGTGGAGCATTCGAAACATAACATTCATCTGTTAAGTTCATCATCTTACGGTACAGTTTGTGGCACCCTGAAACAATTAACAATACTAACATCAAAGATTGCTGATCCAAGATCTCCATCACAAATATAACAATAATGACAAAGTTTGAAATATTATTAGGTTACCAAAATGTAATGGCACACGAAGTGAGCACATGTTGTTGGAAAAATTGTCCCTATAGACTTTCTTGACACAGAGTGTCACAAACCTTCAATTTGTAAAAAACAAACAAACAAAAAACCCCACAATATTTGTGAAGTGCAAAAAAGTGAAAAGTGATAAAATGAGATATGCCTGTACTTTCCTTTGAGAGTGTCTTGGTTTGTGGCAAGCACTTAACGATTTATGAACCTCTTAAAGATAGGAGTTGCTTGGGCCATGAAGCTCTGGGGAGAGAGGAAACACACTTAAGTAGGTTAAGTTTCATAAAATGGAGTCCCATTGAGTGCTCTGATTAATTTCATATAGGATTTGCTTTTCATTTTTAGAAGAACGTTATTAGAGACATAAGGTTTGTGTGTAAGGTCTGGAGGACTCTGAGACAAGGCCGGCTGCCGATAAGGCCTAGCTTTCAGTGTTTCACCTTTAAACAGCCTTAAAGATTTAAAACCACAGAATTAGTGGAGAGTAGAGGAATTTTAATTTGATCTATACATTAATATAATAGATTAAGGGTGATGAGATTTCTGGTCTTCTTGAATAGGCCAGATGAGAGCTGAAATCTTTTGGGTAATGCTGAGCCACATTTTAAGAGAAACACATATAAAATTGAAAGTTATCAAGAAAGTGAACCCATGTTATAGGAAAGATGGTTGAAGGACCTGGGAATATTTACCGAGGCTCAGGAAAGATGGCTCCAGGTGATGCAATTGCCAGCTTTTAATATTAAAAATTCTGTCACTTGGAAGAGGGATTACACTTATTCAGCAAGGCCCTAGGCCAGACCCAGGATCACTAGGTAGGAGGTATAGAAAGACAACTTTTTCTTCACTACATAGAGCCTGCAACTCAAATAGAGATGTCTAAGGATGAGGTGGACTGCATGCATGGGCTGGGTCAAACAAGAAATTGAAGCATGAGTTAGCAGAACTATTATAGAGATGAGGTGGCTCGATGTAGTGAAGACTTAGAGATGGAACTGGCTTCCAGTTTTGGTTCTGCCACTTACTAAATACAGGATCTACTGCAAAATGCTTGATTTTTCTGCTTCAATTTCATAATCTTTAAAATGGAGATAATAATATCCACTGCACCAATGCTGGCAAAAATTAAATAATTAACTTCAGTTCTTAGTTGTCTGGGGGGTGTGTGTGTGTGTGCATGAGCAACAGTCCTGATTCCTCCTAACCTGAAGTTCCGTGATTCCAAAGCCTTTGGGAGAGGAAAGTTGAAAAAAATTAACTGTTTTTCTGTATTCCTAAGATATTCCCCAGTAATTTGATATGGGCTTAAAAAGATTTGAAAGTGTTCTAGTTTCTTATGAAATTGTTTGTTTTGATGTGATTTTTTTTCCCAATCAAAAATTCGGTTTATAACAGATGGAAAATATTTAATGCTCATCCTAGCACTACCCAAGACTGAGAAATGCCTCTCTCTTTGCTTGTGCAGAATGAGCTATGGCGATTTTTTACAGAGGATTTGAAAAAGACAGAGAAGGATGAACAATCTCAATCCAGTCGCCAGTTAACAGCATGCTTTGATTGTGTTTACATATCAGATTTGTGTATGGGCACCTCTGAGCCTTGCAGCGCAAGTTTATCAAATTGCAAACAGGATGACTTACGTGCTGCCTGTGATAAAGCACTACCACACAGCTGAATAACTCTCCCAGTAGAAGATGATTATTTCCCAAGATAAAAGCTGACTACCTGATGCCAAAGCAATTCATCAATTGAATGACAAAAAAAAAAAAAAAAACATAAAAAAGTTAGAAAAATCACTCCTTTGGTGTAGCGTAGGGCAAACAATTGGTTGATTGTCTGGGTTTTGTCTGCAAACGCAGTCAAAGCAAACCTAAAACAGTATGAGGTATTCATGAGAATTTTCATTATAATGTAATTGTTTCTACTAAAACTTTCTTCATGGTTTTCAATTTATTCCCAAGTTAACTATGGGACTATATGTTAAGTGGTCACATCATCATTAAGGGTAATGGGTTTGTTTGCTAGCAGAAATTGTAGTTTTCATTTTGAATTTGATGGCACTGTGTAGTTTTCAGTGAGTACTTACATGCACAGGGAAGGTTTGGTTTGTAAAGGAAGAAACCTCATCCTGGTACAAATACACTGCACAGGAAACATCGCAAAATCAAAGAACAACCACTATTTGAATTTTGTTTTTCTAGCTACAAGCAAGATAGAGTGGAATAATCCAGGGCTTTGAAGTCAGAAAGAACTCATTCATTTGTTCATTTATTCAACATATTTTTATTGAGTTTTTCCTAGTGTCAGGGGCTATGTTAGGCTCTGGGCATTCAACAACAGACTGACAGGCCACGTGCTCCCATGAACGTTACAATTTAGTAGGAGGGTGGAAGTGGAGAGGCCAGACAATAACCATGTAAATAATCTTCAAATCCTGGGCTCTGCAGTTTCTTTTTTTGGGGCCGAGGGTACGTCACTAATTACTCAATGATGTCTCACGTGTAGCAGTTGCTCAGCAAATGTTAGTTCTCTACCCTTCTCTACCCTACAGGGCCCAAGTAACAAAACAAATGGGCTCCTTCTCAGTTCAGTTGATGCCATTTGGGAACCAGAAAAATAAAAATCCTTGTCATCCTTATGAACTGTAGATGAAGTCAGGATGAGCTGGTGCCATTGTCTAATGTTTCTGGGAGGGCCTGCCTTCCAAGTCCCAGAATTAATCAACCTCTTATCTTTTTACACCCCATTTTGCCTTGCTGAAAGAATGCAAGGGGAAACTACTCTCAACCTACGATTTTCTTTTTTTTTTAAATAACCCTACTGCAAATAGCTTGTCCTGAGTACTGACTTATTTCTACCTTTTATAAAATTCCACCAAGTAAGATGTTTAAGAAAAACTGTGAAGTGCAGTGGTTCTTATAATCGCTCTCCAGTAGATGAAGCTCATGTTGGGATGCTGTTATGATGACTATGTTTCCTAAAACTTCTTCGAGTAGGGGACATAGAACAACAGAGTGGATTTATTGCTAAGGAAATAAATATTGTTATTAATTAAGTTATAATTTTAAATGCAAACACTATTTGTGATGGATAAGAAATGTAATCTATAATGCTGTTTCTCAAAGAAAATATGTTTGGACTTCTAAATAATTGTATTCAAACAAATATTAGTACTACCACCTGCTGGAAAGTTGAGAGGATGAACATGATATGAATTGGGTAGTCCTTTCACGCTCTCCCACTGCACTTTTCTTGCTCTAGGTACTTATGATTTATATTTCATCCTTAGGTTAGATTTCATATGTGACCAATATCTTTTCTCCTTGAATAAATAATTGAATAAATCTATATAATGTAGCAGAGAAAAATATTAATAAATATTTTAATGTATTAACAAAATTTCCACTCTCTGAAGAAGATGGGTATGTTCCTCAGGTAGCAATCAATTAGCTTTTTAGTTTTGTGTTAAATGGGGACAAGGGGTCAAAGGAAACTTGGAGAAGACTGAGAGAGACAAGAGGGATTTTCATTGGGAAAGGCAGAGAATTACTAGCAGGAGGCAGGGGAAGGACATATTAATAGTAACTAGGAGGCAGAGAGCATGTTGCAGGGGGGATCTTGAGAGCTTGGAGGTGGGTAGGAAAAAGATTTTGTGGGTAGCTGGTATATATTAGATAGATAGAGATAATGATGAGGGAAAGAAAGAGGCTTTTAAGAAGTTTGGCTTTGCATTATAAATGTAATTTACTCTTGGCCTTCTTTTAGGAGACTACAGTATAGACATAAATTACATTCCAATTGTTGTGGCTGCTGGGGAGATACACACACACACACACATGCAATACTAAGGAGAGTGGGGCCTCAAAATAGCTTTATAAAGTTTAACCTTGAATAAAACATTTAAACCATTCTGGCATTTCTGTGCCTTGAAATTCTCTATATCGTCAGGCATCCTGTAAAACATTTCTTCAGTATTAGGAAGAAATAGCCGAAAATCCAAGGGCTTTAAAAAGTGAGACATATCTGGGTTTGAATCCTGATTCCTCACTTGCTAGATGTGTCTCCTAAGGCAAGTCATGTCACCTCTGGAAGCCTCAGTTTCCTTACCTATAATATGGGGTTAAGAGTACCTGCTCTGCAGGGCTGTTATAATCACTGAAATCAAACATCTAGCAAAGATCTTAAAAAGACTAGGACTTCATTAGGCCGTTTCCACCAGGAAACAAAGCCCATTCAAGTTAGGAAAATTTGAGGGAAGTATAATAGCAAGACTATTTGAAAAAAGAAATGTTAGGCAAGGTATAGGAAAACCACAAAATACAGTGTAATATTCTGGGATTGCCAGCTTTAGGCCTGAAGATTTGAGTAGGAGGAGTGTCTCTTGGGACCTGGGGACTGAGAAGACTGTATGGAGATAACTACTCGAGAGGTGCTGAGACCTTCCGTGGAGAGATGCGGCCAGCCCTTGGCAACAACTGGGGGCTTGGGAAATGAATAGTGCAGCTTCCCTCCCTTTCACTTTTTTTCCCTCCAATTTTCTCCAGGGTCCTCTATTGGCCCAACACAACTTGAAACAATTTGGTAAGGGAGTTCATTAAGGTCACAGGAGTGAGCCATGGAGTGGATTGGATAAGGATGGAGAATGAATCTGGAGCAAAAACTGAATAGATCCATCATGCTCAGTAAGCATTAAGTCCCATCTCCTTCTTGCTTCCCAATAGCGTGGACAAGAGGCTGTCTTTCCCATGGAAGAATAAACATGCTGTAGAGGTGTTACTAGTTCCTGAAAGATTGTTCCTTATATGCAAGTTCTATAGATTTTGATATGTCACAGACATAGCTCTGGAGTTGGAAATCAACATATATCAATCTTTGGTTAAGGGAACAGCAGAAGGAGCATAGCTGGTCTAGTGGCTGACTCTCCATGAGAGTAAATAACGCAGAGAACTTGCTATGCTGCTCAGAGATCAACAGGAGCTCTTGTTTCAACGGTGGCTTTTCAAGTTTGCCTCTTGGCACAAAGCAGACTTTGGCAGAGGGTATCATATAAACAGGGCATATGCCCAAGCACGTAAGCCAGTCACGACTTGCTGGATATGTTCTCACCCTTCAGCCCAAGACTCATGGCTAGCTGACAAAGCTGGTGGTAGGGCATTTTTTAAGAGGACTGACCTCTTGGATGTTTTTCAAAACCTGTAGATAAGTTGAAGACCATATTTGGGGAAAAGAATGCTTGGTCTTCACTTAGGCAGTGCTTCGGTTCACTTCACTTGTTAAGCTTCTGACCTTTGGATAAATAACTCTTCTTCATTGCCTCCTGTAGTGGCCTTAATGGTTGTCCCCAGAGAGATATATCCATGTCCAAACCATTGGAACCTATGAATGTTGTCTTGTTTGGAAATGGGTTTTGTGTAGATGTAATTAAGTTAAGGATTTTGAGAACAAGAGATCATCCTGGATTATCTGGGTAGATTCAAAAGCCACTGGAAAGTGTACTTATGGGAATCACATAGAACACAGGCACAATGAGGAAAATACTATGGAAAGATGGAGGCAGAGATTAAAAATCCTTTATTAATAGGATTTATTCTGTAAAATTTGAATTCAGTCAAAAGGCTGCACTCAAGGATCAAGAAGGCCACAAGTGGCCCCAAGGCTGCAGGTTCCCCACCCTGGATTAGTGTGATGTGGACACAAGTCAAGGAAATTGGCAATCATCAGAAGCTGAAAGAGTCATGGAACTGATTTTTCCCCAGAGACTTTGTGGGGACTGTGAATCTGGTTGTAGAATTCTGGCCTCCAGAACTGTGAGAAAATAAATTTGGATCATTGCGAGCCACCAGGTTTGTGACAATTTGTTGCAGTAGCTCTAGGAAACTAACATACCTCCTATAAAAACATCTTTGCTAACACTTGACTGCTAAGTAGTCTGAATTTTAGCATCCTGAAGAATTATAGAAAGAGTGCAGAAAATTGTGCTCTTACCACAAAAAAACTGATAAGTATGTGAGGTAATGCATATGTTAATTAGTTTGATTTAGTCATTCCACAATATACATATATTTCAAAACATCAGGTTTTATACCATAAATATATACAAATTTAGTTTCTCAATTAAAAAATAAACCAAAGAAAAAATAGTGCAGAGAACAAACTTTTTGGAATATTTATTTTTTTGGTTTCTGAGAAGCCATTTCAAATCCTGGAAAGTTGTGCTATCTAATTTGCACCTTAAGCACTTACAATGAAACATCATTAAGTTGAAAGAGAGGTAAAAGGAAGAGCATTGGAAGAAGTCATATGTCTTACATTCTAGTATTGGCTGCTACTCACTGGTTATTTGACCTTGGAAGAGTCATTTGAGTACTCTAAGCCTAGACTTCTTCCAACTCCAAAATACTTGTCTCACCAACTTTACAGAGTTGGCAAGAAGACTAAATTATATTAATACAAGATGATTTGAAATAGTAAGGTACTATCCAATAAATTGTAAAATGTTACACAAATTTCTTTATTCACAATATACACACAGCATATATTTGCTGAGTTAAAACTAGATCCTACTGACTCAAAACTTGTGATAACTTGGGAAAAGAGCTACATAAGAGTCAAGAAATCAGGATTTTAGTTCTGGCTCTGCCATGAAGTAACCAGTTAAATGACATCAGGCAAGTTATTAAAACTTTTAGGGCCACAGTTTTTATAATTATTAAAAGAAGGAGTTGGAATTTGGTAATCCCCAATGTTTCTCCAAGATCTTTGATTCTATAATATTTTTAGAATATTAAGATTAGCAGAATTGTTCTCTACATTGGTGAGATTGTTTCGGCATATGGATTAAATTTTCACTAAATTCTGGATAATCCTGAATTTGTCCACTGGGCTTCAGATTCATATAACCAACTATCTGGGTGTCACAAAGTGTATTAGCTGAGATTCTCTGAATGTAAAGTGAAGGCAATACAAAATTTATGTACACCAAAATAAAAGAATAAAAATAAAGAGTAAAATATTAATACAAGAGAATTTATTGGCTCACTTAGTTGAAACGTCTATGAGTGGAATTAGTTTTAGCTACAGTCAGATTTACAGTTTACGTAATGCAATACAAATTTACTTTCTTGTCATCTCTCAGTTCTGTTTTCCATAGGGTTGGGTCTAGTCTTTGGCTTCATATGGTGCAGTAATGCTATTGCATCATTTCTTCTTTACATGTTAAGGGAAAGTAAAAGTCTCTTCCCAGGATGCATAGCAAGAGTTTCATTGCCTCTCATTGACTCTGACTGATATGCCCATGAACCAGTCACCATGACAGAAGACATTCAATGCACTGAATGGCTTATGCCTGGGCCATGTGATTCATTGCTAAGCCAGGGATATAGCCAGTAGTAATGGGCTGGAGTCAGCTGGTTATTACATTTCCATAATTTTCTGAGCTGATTGTTATATCATTGGTAGCATTAAATCAGAAAAGATGAGAGTATTCACACCACAAGTCAGGGCTTTATTTATTTATTTTAGAAATCTGGTTTATCAACACACCCTTGGGTATAGCCCTACCCAAGCATAAAGTCAGATAGTATATGAGGGTATGATCACCCTCAGAAAAGGAGGCCATTATCAAAATAAGGCTAGAGTAAATGCTGTAGTGGCAAGCTACAACTATCCATGCAAACTGGAAGCTCAAATTCAAAATATTCAATTGAATGCTCACTCTTATTCCTCAACCCCTTTTCTCATGGACTTTCTATCTTGATGGGTATCCATCCCTCCAATCAGACATTCAAGTTTAAGATATAACATTTAATTTTTGGATGGTTTGCCCCCTCACATCACAATTTTGTCTCCTTAACTATTTCTCAAATCCAACTCTTTTCCTATTGTTGCTGCACAGTAACCTGTCTTAATCTTGTTTGATCTCTCCTTGGGCTGTTTCAGGATTCTCTGAATTTGTCTACTTGCCTTCAGTCTTCTTGCTTTCAAATCCATTCAGTTGAACAGCACCAGGATGGTTGACCTAAAATATATCTGATCAGCTCATTCCTACTTCTTATGTCACTTTCCATTGCTTGATGGATGAGGTCTGTGGTGGTTTTAAAGCATGTTCACAAATTCTTCAAAGTATCTCCCTTTATCTCCCCTTCCCCTCCCCTAGCCACAGCTGCTGAGAGAGACAATTTAGCCACACTCAGAGGCATCTCCAAGGGATGGGATCTTTCCTTTTGGGGCCTTGCAGAGGACTGAGAGGTACTCATACTGTGAGCTCCCTTCTTGCCAGCCCTCCCAGGTCCTGCTTGCCTGGTGACTTGAGCAGATGGGGGCAAATATCGAGGCAGAGTGACATTGATCCAGCTTGGGCACCATTTGGATGACTTGAGACCAGCATTCTTCTCTCTGCCAGGGTCAGGGATTGATCTCTGGGGCCCAAAGAAAATATTTGCATACTACTCATCCAATAAAGAGCAGATAACTAGAATCTATACAGAACTCAGGAAAATCAGCAAGAAAAAATCAAACTATCCTATCAAAAAATGGGCAATGGACATGAACATAAACTTTTCAAAAGAAGATAGATTAATGGCCACAAACATATGAAAAAATGCTCAACATCTCTAGTCATGGGGGAAATGCAAATTAAAATCACATTAAGTAATGAGATATTACAAAATCTCATTAAGTAATGAGATACTACTTAACTCTAGTGAAAATGGCCTTTATTAAAAAGTCCCAAAACAATAAATGTTGGCGTGGATGTGGAGAGATAGGAACACACATACACTGCCGGTGGGACTGCAAACTAGTACAACCTCTGTGGAAAGCAATATGGAGATACCTCAAAGGGCTACAAGTAGAACTATCATTGATCCAGCAATCCCATTACTGGGCATCTACCAAAAGGAAAAAAAGACATTCTGTATAAAAGACATCTGCACTAGAATGTTTACAGCAGCACAATTCACAATTGCAAAGATGGGGAAACAACCCAAGTGCCCATCAATACATGAGTGGATTAAGAAAATATGGTATATGTATACCACAGAGTTCTACTCAGCCCCAAAAAACAATGGTAATCTAGCAGCTCTTGTATTATCCTGGATAGAGCTGGAGCCCATTCTACTAAGTGAAGTATCACAAGATTGGAAAAACAAGCACCACATATACTCACCATCAAATTGGTACTAATTGATCAACACTTATGTGCACATATAGTAGTAACATTCATTGGGTGTTGGGCTTATGGGAGGGGGGAGTAGGGGATGAGTATATTCACACCTAATGGATGTGGTGAGTACCGTCTGGGGGGGTAGACATGCGTGAAGCTCTGACTCAGGTGGAGCAAAGGCAATATATGTAACCTAAATATTTGTACCCCTGTAACATGCTCAAATAAAAAAATAATAATTAAACCCCCTTCAAAAAACAAAATATATCCCATTAATCAGTAGAGCTTAATTCTCCTCCCCTTGGATATGGGCTCAGTGAATAGAATATAACAGAAGTGATGATATGTGACTTTTTCGAATAGGTCAGAAGAGGCATTACAGGTTTCTCCTTACTCTCTCTCAGATCACTCACTTTATGGAAGGCCAGTTGTCATTTCATGAGAAGAAACAGTACTATGGATGGGTCCACATAGCAAGGAACTGAGACCCCCTGCAAAAGCCGACTTGGAAGTAGAGTCTCTGGCCTTGAAGAGTAGAGTGCCATGTCTGATTTGCATTTTAAGCTTACTCTTGCTGCTATATAGAGAAAGGATTATAGGTTGGCAGGAAGAGCTCCAGGGAGATCAGTAGGAAGAATCAGTCACGTGATAATGGTAACTTGGATTAGGGTAGTAGCTGTAGAAATAGACAGAAAAATGTAAATATTGGGGCAAAATTTTTAGTTGTTATTTATAGGACATGCTGATGACTTGGATATGGGTTCTGAGGGAAGGGAGGATTTCTGGCTTTGGTAAGGGGCTTGCACTTTATTTTAAAGTAATGAGGAGCTATGAAAGATTTTAGCAGAGAAGTGTTCTCCTATTTCTTCTTTAGGGAAGCCTCCTCAGATATGTTCTATTGGAATTACTCTCTCCCTCATCTGTGTATGCACGGCCTGATGGTTTTGACTCTTACCTGGAGGGTAACGTAAGGTATAGGTTAAAAGTATAAGGAATTTTTGTGGCTGAATTGAAGTGAGTTGATCTGGGTTCCACGTCTACTTCCTGTGAAATATATTACATGGATAAATTCATTCAATTCTGTGGACACTCTTCTTCAAATGTAAGCAGCATCTATATTACTGGTTTGTTGGGTTAATTAAATGAAACACTGGGAAGAGAGATGTAATTTAGGAAGGGTAGGGAGAATGTCCAGCTTTAAATTCAGGGGAGTGGCATTTAATAATTCTTACATATCTAATATTTATGGAGTACCTACCATCTGCCAGACACATGGTGTTTTACTTCTCTTTTACTCTTCTTAACAACCTTGTGATTTAATTACTGTTGTTGTACTCCTTTACAAGTTATTAAATAGAGGCATAAGGAGCTTTAAAAAACACCAAATGTATACTCCAACACTAAATTTGTATAGAATTGTCTTTATATATTTCTGTTTCTTTCTATCACTCTCAGACAACAGGGAATACGTGTGTCATGTTCCTAACTCCCTTCTCCATCCCTGGCACGTTGTGGAAAGTAAATTCATATGTGAACCTTTAGGCTTTGACTCACATGTCAAAGTCTGTGTTTTGACAAGATGGAGACAGAGTTATGGTGCACTGGCTTTGCTGAGCACACCCACACAGCTGAACTTGGAGTGGCCTGAGTGCGTCTGTCTAGGGAAGTTGGTTCGCTCCACAATGAGGTCAGATCCCAACATGGCTGACGAAGTGCTCTGCTGCCCAGTTTGCAGTGCAATGATCTTGTGGCTAATTTGTTTGTGCTGTTTTGGTCTCAGAAGCTTAGGAATGACACAAAAAAACCTTTATTAACAAGAGTACGCAGGGAATGGAGTATTCCGTCTACTGAGGCGAAAAAAGAAAGCTCCTTTGTTTAAACCCTTTTGCAAAATCTCTAAAATGCAGTGGCCGTCTGTTTTGCCTTGGTAAGGACTGTGCAGTGAATACGATTTGTGTCTTGAAATTGAAAAGCTGATGATCTTCATCATATTTTATGATGATTTCAGCGATTATTTTGGAGAGGAGGATGTCGGAAGAGATTGAGCTAAAAGTGTTCTGAGATGAAGCCCTAGCTGGAGATGCTCATTTTAAAATAATGTAATGATAGGAACTTATTTTCTCTCACAATTAATCATGTGCCTTAACAAAATGGAGTGGAGGGAAAAAGGGGAAATTAATGAAACATTTTGGTTGAAGTATTTAGGTTTCCTCAAAACCTGAGGTTAATGTTCCCTCTAAGAAGTCTGTAAAATGATTTTTCCTTAGTCAAAACTGTGCTTGCTCTGTTTGGTTTAGTATATATAACTTTTTATCAGTCTGCTGAGTAAGAAGGAAGAGGAGTGTAGTTACTGATAAAGGGAAAGTTGGAGAATGGACTGTTCTCTACTGTTCAGAGGGAGTTTTTAGTGGATTTATCAGAGGTTCACCAGAGCTCAAAGCATACTGTGATAGAAGGGGACATGGTGTAATTTAGTAGGCACTGAGAAGATCCTTCTGCCAAAAATAGACGCACCTGCTTGTGAATGTCTGGCATTTCTTTAGCTGGAGACAAAGCCAAAAAGACCAGCTGTTCCGTCAGATACCCTTCCCACAGGCTGGCTGAGACCTGAAATTCCAGCCTTGAACTTAAGGCTAAATTTTCCTCCACAATCTACTCCAAAGTACATGCTGCCCTCTCCATCTTCCAACTCTAAAATAAAGTTGTTAACAGACATTTATGCTGCAGTATGAATTACACAGACTTGTGCAAGTAACGGAAATTGTGGAAGTACGAGAATCTCTATTCCCGCTTCTCCCTGCTTAACCCTAGGACTTTGGTCAAGTCTTTAACTGCTTATGCAGCAGTTTCCTTTGTATCAAATGAGAATAATAAGCCAAATTGGCAAAACTTGAAGGAAGACTAAATAATACAAATGTAGAACACCAATTAGTGAAAGACCAGAAATCCTAATGTCTATCAAAGAAAAACTAATTACATAAACTGGGCTATTCACAAAATGCCAGATAGTGTAGCTGTGAAAAAACAGGAACATATCTATATGTGCTGATATACAGTAATGTCCAGGACATATCGTTCAGTAACAAAACCAAAATGAATAGCTATGTTTAGAGTATGCTATGATATGGATAAGAGAGGATAAGAAATGATACGTACATATTTATAATTTCAATAGCAGGATAAATCAAAAATGAATACAAAGGGCTTACTATAGGGTGGAGGGAACAGGGAAGTAGGGCGTATAGAAGAGCTAAACTTCTCCACGTACCTTATTTTTAAATTTTTGACTTGGGAATTATGTAAATGTTTTACATCATCAAAAACAAAGTTAAATCAAAGGGAAAGACACACCACAATGTAATAATTTCTAAAAATTTAAAATACATTGGAAAAAGGAACTTAGCTATACATCAATTCTGTGGTATAACACTCTCAGGAATTATTTCAAATGACTTTAAAACACATATTTGGATTGTGCATCTCTAGGAAGACATATCCTAAAAACAAAAAGAAGTACAAAGACATTTTAGATTGAATTTTATTGGCTAATTTTTAAGTAGTGATATTTACATTATTATTGTGAATACTATTATAAAGGAGGATAAAGCAACTAAGTAAGTTAATATCCTTAGGACATAAGATTTTCTAAGTGAGAAAAAGATAATTTAAAATAAAAAATTAAGTCAAAAACTCTGTAGTCTTTATTTTGAAGTAGAAACATCAGTATTAATTTATAATTTACTTTTTTCTTTATAAAATCTACAAATTTCCTAGTTATGTCCACTGAGAAGGCCTAGAAGTGTGGCCGACTGAGTAATAATGATCACTCCAAGTACCCAGAATTTGATATCAGTACCATTTCCATCTTTAAGGAACCAGGGCTCCTTGGAGAAATGGCAGATTCTAGATCAGGGGCAGGAAGTATTTGGGATGAGGCTGAGACATATTGCTATGCTCCAAAGCAAGAATAAATGAGCCAGCTTGAAGGAACTCCCCCTGGAAAAATTTGGGAAGAATATAAAAGCAAATAGTGACAACAATGTATTGAAACACATGAAATATATAAAACCCACAAGTTCACTTGGAGGTTGCTTGAGCGCTAGCTCTGTATTCTTAAAATAGACAAATAAAAGGAAAGAACCAAGTATTTGTCCTGCCCTTTTGCTGTTGTTGTTGTTTTCAGGTGAGCAGACAATTGATAAGGAAAAATTGTTCTTTGCGGAAGAATTCTAGCTAATAAATACTGGAGGAATGATAGAATTAGAAAACCTCCATTTTGGTAACTCTATTGAAGTAATGAATCAAAAAAATGATGAATTGCTGCCAAAATTATTAAGTGAAGACTGGTGAGAAACTTTACAATGAAAGGATTAGACAGACATCACCCAGACCCACTAATCAGTGCTAACATTGGGAAACATAATCAGGAATCTTGGGACTCCAGATAAGTTGTATACAATACCTCTGATGTATTCTTATCACACTCACAAAGAAGTCAATCCCTTGGACTTAACTACATATGCATAGTAAATGGGAATAGAAGAATAAATTAAATGATACAACAAATGAAAAATAAACAAATCAAAAATTTTGGTCATTCTACAGGTCAAATGAGTCATCTTTTTTTTTTTTCTGGCAAACAGATGGCATAAAAATCTTGGGTGAAAGTAGAAGGGGAATTGTTATGGATCACAACAGACTTAGGAGACTGCCAATCAAATGCGATGGATGGAGCTTATCAGATGCTGATTTGATCAAACCCACTGTAAAAATGCATTTTTGAGACATTACATAAATTCGAATGTGGCCTATTTATTAGATGATTTTGTATGATAATTATTAATTTTATAATGTGATAATGACATTATGATTCTGTAACAACCTGCTATCCATTAAAGATATATAGAAGAGTATTTAGACTTGAAAAGATATGATCTCTAGGATATACTTTAAAAAGTGTAAGGGATAGATGAAACAAAATTGGCAGGCTAATTGAAAACAGCAGAAGCTGGAGGTGGGTAATGTGGGTTATTTTCTGGTGTGCTTTTATGTATCAACTAAAAATATGCAAAGTGCCTATCTTTTTCAAACACATAGCAGACGTTTATTAATGCTAGTTCCTTCCCTTTTATTTCTAACTCAAATTCTGCTTTTGAGGTCAAACTTTCTACTTGGATAACATTTATGAGCAGGGAGGAGCCAACTTTGAGCCTGATTTGGGTGGCCAACAGAAGGGAGGAGAAAAAAGTGGTTTTAAGGAGGAGAGTGGAGGGTGCCTAGCTGTGCTAAGATTAGATTTGCTATTTTTCTGTTTTGCAGGCCCAGACCACTGGCTATCCCTCTGGAACTGCTGCAAAGGTATGCAGTGCCTTTGTGCAAATTAGAAACAGAACTTGTCAGGGTGCATAGTGAGAAATTAAATCAAACTTTGTTGGATTTTAACCCCCACCGCCTTGCCTTACATAGAAGCTTCGTGAAAGTCATCAACAACACAGACATGTGAAGTGGGCCCTGGCCCTATTGTCAAGGGTTCAGAGGAGGAAAATATTAATAGAATATTGAGATTTTTGAGCTATCTAACAGAGATAGAATGACCTTCATAAACACTCTTCTTACACATCCCCTAATGGTGCCTTCTACCTCCAGAGGTAAGAGTCTGTTGGGGATTTGTACATTCTTATGTCATTTTTTTTTTTGATAAAACATAATCAGGATCACCAGAGAATGAACAGTAACAGAAGGTTCATTGAGAGAAAATATTATTTTTTCAAGAGTTAGTACTTAAAATATATCAATAAGATGCTAAGAATGTGGGCCTGTGTAGGGGAACTATGTGTGTGTGTGTGGGGGGGGCGCTTGGCCTTGCTGCAGAGACTTGAGTACAAGTGGCAAATTGGTAGTTAATTCTAACCAGGAGGAAGGGATGCCTTGGGTATGGGCTGACTTTAAGTTTATTATCTGCAGATAAATCACAGGCTTGGCCTGGAACTGGAAATAGCTGCTGAGCAATGCTCAAAACAGCAAACAGTTTAAATACTGCAAGAACGACAATGCAGTAGGACAAAAATGGATTTCTCCACTGGGACTATACACAGGAGCATACCCAGTTGTGCTGTGAGTGGAGGCAGGGAGTAGCTGCAGACTTTCCAGTTTTAATTTTGCAAGAGGTAGGACCCACATCGCACCATCATTCACCTTCTGATCCTTTCCATCTGCTGAGCAGGATGGAAAACTTCCCCTTGTACGTGCAAGGGCTGGACTCAGAGCCCTGGCCTGTGGCTGTGAATCTTTTACTGCTTTACCTGTCTGCAGCCACTGAGGAGGAATTCTTACCTTGGAGTTGGCAGTCCTCCACCACTTAGTAGTTGTGGGGCCTTGGGTATGTTATTTAATCTCTCTGAACCTTAGTTTCCTCTTCTATGGACCAAGGAAGATAACATAGGGTTATTGGCAGTACCAGGTGGGATAATATACCTCAAGTGCTTAGGACATCAAATGCCTGGAGGAGCTTTCCCCAGTGCCAGAAACATGCGGGTCTTCCTTCATTCAAAGAGTAGGAACAAGGGGTTGTGTAGTTGCTTCCACGAGGCTTTACTTGCATACTCCGTTCTCTCTAGGAAGGACAATTTCAATTAGTCAATCAGAGCAGAATGTTGGCTATGAGAATTCAACCCAGCTCAGCAGAAGTGAAGTAGCAGTTACCAATTATGCTCTTTCAGATCAATTACTTTTTTAATATACTAACTGTTTTTCTTCTCCCAAGAGGTCTTAAAGCATTTTATTTAGGTCAAGTTTTGCTATTGAAAATGCCTCCTTCCCCTTGTTGTAACATCACCCTTGGCGAGCAAACTTACATTCTGTTTAGTGAAGCTATTCACGCCAAAGTTTGGTGAAATGTCTTGAGCAAATGAATTAATGGTTTACCTAAAATCATTACTTGACTCACCTTAAATCAAATCTGCATCATCCACTGAAAGATACTATTTGCTACAGTATTTTTAAGTAATAACTTCTACTAGCACATGAATAGTCCATAGCCTGTGAGACACCAATGGAAGAGCACTTTTATAGCATTCTGGTCTTCAGGGAATAGTGTTCTATTGTTCTTGGAAACCTCGCACACACCAGGTACCCAGAGAATTTTTTCCCCCACAGAATGGAAGGATCTATACAAAGCAAGCTATCTGTTGGGGAACAATAGAAGAAAACGAAAGTTTAGGCCTATTGAAAGACTATTTCAGGATCCTTACCTTGCATTTCACAAACTGCTCTATTTTCCCAAGTACTGCTCTGGTCTGCCTAAAATACTTGGAGTCTTTACTACACAGTCATTTGCCATTGCTGCCATCTAGTGGGGTCAGGTGGTAACACAGGACAAAGTTACGTCAGGAGTTTGCTGTTCCCTAGAATACCAGTGATCTTACAGGGGGACAAGGCTTATATTAAGAGGAGGAGGAGACTGATTATGTGATAGACTTTAGGGGTGAGAGGAAAGCTGGACCTTTCCTCAGATACCATATCTTTGGGAAGAATAACTCTGTGGCAGTGCTATTCTAACATGTCCCCTGAGCACTCATGTCAGCTGAAGGGAGCTGGGGCTCTGGGGTCATGGTGGAGCACTAGGGTAAGGTGGACATACGCCAAGTCCTGAGGAAACCACTTCAACCGTTCTGTGTGACACCAGAGACCCGGTCGGTCCTCTGGGGCAGAATCTCTCCATATGGCACAGATTCTTTCCATCCTTATCACAAGGGCTAAGTTACAGTAAATTCACCATTGCTTAGAGTAAGCAGAGTCTCTGTGCAGTTTCTATTGACATATTCCACACAAAAATTCTCCCATCTATGCTCAAATCTCATAGCGACTTCCTTTGTCTTAGCTCTGACATTCTTGAAAGACCATGAGCAATGTTCTTACAACTGTTTCCCCACACTGAATTTTCCTTCTCCTGGGGCCTCAGACAAGCATGATTAATGCCAGTTGGTAATGCTTTGACAAAAAATTTAAAGAACAACTATAATTTTCCCATTGATTAAGTTTGCTTTGCATGGTTTCAGCTTGCGTATTTTCTTTGCTGTCCTGTGCCGCCGCTGTGCTAAGCGAGGAGTGCCTGCATTTGATATGCGGATTGTCTGTGTCCCTCAGCCTGTCACCATTCGGTAGATACGCTGGGGAAGCTGAAGATTCCCCTGAAGACGGAGAGTCATTTCAGCCATCCTAAGTTTTCATGGTAGTTTATATACACTCAGTTAAGAGGGTTCATGGATCATATGACCTAGTTTTAATCAAACCTCTATAAGATAAAGTAACTATACATAGAGAGATTTGTTCTTTACTTTAAAAAAAGTAATAATTAAGTTTTGTGTTCAAAAACAAAGTGGAACTACAAATATATAGTAACAAGGAAGACGGAGTGGGAGATTTCAGAGAGTAGTTAAATTATTTAGGTCCTCATCAATTTCTGGGTAAGGATAGAGAGACTGTTTAAATCTATAAATGGTAACTACAATATAAAGGTAAGTTTGTATGTGGGTTAAAAGATTATAAGTAACCACTGAAACAACTATAAACCCACAAATTGGAAAATAAAATTAAGCCAATTTGTTAAAAGATAGACTTGGTCAGAGAAAAAATTGTCCAGTTAGATACTCTTGAGAAAAGACATACCCCAATCACAAAGACACAGTAAGTTTAAGGCTGGGCATGGTGGATCACACCTGTAATCATAGCACTCTGGGAGGCCAAGGTGGGAGGATTGCTTGAAGTCAGGAGTTAGAGACCAGCCTGAGCAAGAGCAAGATCCAGTCTCTATAAAAAATAGAAAAATAGGCCAGGTATGGTGGCATGCACCAGTAGTCCCAGCTACTCAGGAGGCTCAGGCAGGAGAATTGGTTGAGCCCAAGAATTTGAAGTTGCAGTGAACCATTATGATGCCCCTGCACTCTAGCTGGGGTGACAGAGTAAGACTTTGTCTCAAAGAAAGAAACAAAAAAAGAGTAAATTTAGTAAAAAGTTTCTGAGTAAAGATGTACAAGGGAAATTGGAAATAGAAATAAAAAAAGATTAAGTACTACTAATAGCAGATGAAATAAATTTCAAACAATGAATTAAACAAGGAGAGAAAGATTTCCTATTGGAAAAAACTAACTTCCCAAGGTGCTACAATACTCAAAAATATTTACGTACTTAACAATGTAGCCTTAAAATAATGAAAGGAAAAATGTGTTATAATATGAAGGATGAATTAATAAAGCTATAATCATAGTAAGTGATTTTAACACATTTTCCTCAAAAACTTATGGATAAAGAAGACTGACAATTTAAAAAACAATATGATTTGAACAAAAAAATTAACACACTGGATTTAATATTTTTCAAGTATACATGAAAAGTTTACAAAAATTGATCACATAACAAATTATAAACAAGTTCCCATAAATTGTAAAGAATTGATATCATGTAGATTATGTTTTCTGACTACAGTAAAAAAAAAAATAGGACATAAAAATCAAAGACAGTCACCTAAACCTTACATTTTTTGGATATTAAACATATATAAGCATATGCGGTTCCTTGAGGCAGTCCCATCTGTCTGGGAAGCAGGCAGAATCCAAGCCTACATGTGCCCCCAGTAGCAGGTCCATCAACCACAAACCCAACTGCATACCCAGAAGCAGCCTTATGACCCAGCTTCAGCCCAGTTTGACCATGGCCCCACAGGCAGTCCTGTGAATCCACCCAGGAACTTGGCAGAAGCAACTTCCACCCATGCCCCTGGCAACAGGGTTTTAGCCCATCGACCGGACTGCAGACCTGGAAACAGCGTCTGTCCTGGTTCCAGTGCTCACCCGCAGTCCCCAAGGCAGTCTCACCCATCTGGAGACCCAGCAGGAGGAGGTCTTTACCTACCAAAATAAGTTTGTAAAGCCTGAAAAGGGTGACATTTTTAAATGCAGAGACACCAACATGAGGCTACAAGGATGATGTAGAATCAGACCAAAGGAAACTAATACAGCCCCAATAACTGGCCCTAAAGAAATGAGATTCATAAACTGCTCTTGAATAAAAATGATTTAATGATGTTAATGGATTCTTAAATACTTGGCACACAGCAAATATAAACAATCAAATGCCTGAGAGAAAATGATGCTAAGATACAGCAGATTGGCTATTATATATATTTGCATATACAGCCCCACATTTTAACCTTGGGCTTTTTTTTTCTTGCTTAGCAGAGAGCATCTCTGCTACTTCTTTTATTCTCTTAAGAAAACCAAGGGAGTGCAAAATCATTTTTACACAAGCCTAAGAAAATGATTTTAAAATAGAATATCTCTCCTGTCCAAATTATATAATACATTACAAAAGCAATTATCAAAGATCTGGATACTCTCTGCTATTTTCAATTAAATGCCCCATTACTTCCTGACACCGTCATGATCAGTAAGAGTAGGTGGTTTCACACTAATTTGGAACTGTTCACAATATATAATGCCGTAGATGGTCATTCTCACTTGCACTCTGAGGAATGTAATTCATTGACATTTTACAGTTGGGAACAACTTGCATGATTAATGATACTGCTGTTTGTAATCTTGCTCAAGATTCCCACAAAAGGTACAGAGCATCATCTGAAGAAAATATCTGCTCTACCCCATAAGCAGTACACTAAAAGAACATTATTTGTGTTTCTTTTAAAAGAAGAGATAGATTTAATTTAAATAATATGTATTGTGTTTATTTGGAGGGAGGATATTAGATTTCTGCCCAATTAATGACACTAAATGCAGCAAACCGAATAGAATAAACATAGAATAAACATACCTTAGTTAAATAACAGCTCTTCAACATTGCATTCTTGGTGGATATATTTAACCTCTCTGAGTTTATGTGTCTGCATATTAAAATGAGATAAATGTTGTTTTGAGAATTAGAGATGTTGTACACAAAGTTTCTAGCACATAGTAGGTGCTCATGAAATGGCATCTTAGTAAAATGGTCATTAGCTAATCCATCCAGTCTCTTTGATTCTTGGGTTGAACACATGTGGCACAACACAGAAAAAAATTTTCCTCTTCTACCATACTTCTTGGAAATTTTTAGAGTGCCTTCAAAACTCTGGGCTCCTAGGGATGAATGTCAGCGAACTGTGATAGAGTATACTGAAAGGACTTTTTCTAAACCTTGCCACACTCATGTGTACACAAATTCAGAATCATGGAATTTGTTCTTCTGAATTTCTAGGATGGCATCTCTACCTTTCCCTTTTCCCTAGTAAATGACCTTGTAACTAGGATAATATCCCTGGCCCTCAGCCTTAAACATTGTGAGGAGATATCTCAATAGAAGAGTTTTCTTTATAAAACACAGACACATTATTCTTTATACCCCTTGATCAATGCCTGCTCTCAGCTCTCTTAGGTCTCTCTTGCCAACCAAGGCTGCAATGTCAGTAGCTATTCAAGTTGTTTTGCTGAACATCCTTAGTCAGCACTTTCACTCCATATGTGCAAATGAAAACACCTTGTGTTCAAATAGATACTCAGTAGCTAATTCCAAACCCTTGATATTGCTGAAGTCTCACTAATAGCTGCTTAATCACCTCCTCCTTACTTGCTAATATTTTTCAGGAAATAACTACGGGACTTTCCCTGCCCAGTGAGAAAAAAAGAAAACTAGCAAAAGTCCCTATAAATGGCATTCCTAATTCTACAACTGACCTACTCAAAAAAAACCCCACATAATCACATGTCCTTTCATTAGCAGGTCACTCCCCACTGACTGGTTTGGGTGCTGGCTTCCTGTCAACTACAGAAGACCTGCTCAGGGAGGCTCTCAGACCACTGATCAGTCACTGGAGCCTAATGTGCTCCTGTGGCAGGTGGCATTACTGTTATCACAAATATCCTTTAAGTTAAAAATAAAAACTCCTTGTGGTACTACTCTTTTCAGCAAATCCACACAGCATGGAATGGGAAGAATGACTCGAATACCAAATCTAGACTCTAATTCCTTAGCAGCTGAGTGAAAGTTAAAAATATGAATGCTATGCTTTTCAATAAAAATCATTTTATGGATTTCCAAAGGAACATACCAAGTCAGTCAACAAATTCTCAGAGTAACTAACAAGATTATATCCTCCTTTATATTTAAAAGATATCCAAAGCTCCTAGAATAGCACTTCATATATACCAGTCATTTAATGCGTTTGTTATTGTTATTAAAATGGTGAGAAGAAGAAACAAATTTATTATGTTTTATTTATTATTAAGGTTGCTTTAAAATAAGAAAACTGAATAAAGTGTTTTGAGTAAGTTTGTAGAATAATTTAGCTATTTCAATATCACAGTTAAATATTCTACTAATTAAAAATGCTGTGTAGATATTTAACAATAAGCTACAAGGAAAGTATTAAACATTTGCAATTTCTTTTTGCAGCACAGAATTGGTTATCTGTTGTCATTAACCATGGTAATAAATAGTCTTTAATCTAATTATAATACTAATTGCTTATTTGCAGTTTAGGTTTCCCAGAGCCTCTCATTTCTGCCAGGAAATTCTAATTCCCATCTAGTGGCCAAACTGATGAAGCAATAATACTAAGGAGCCCTAAAGATAAAAGTGCTACTCAGAGGAATGTTATCTATATTCAGCACCACCAGCATCCCTGCGTGACACATCATTGCCATTTTATACATGTCATTCTCATTTTATTCAAAGGTATTGATGGAGTGAAGGATGGAACTTTTAAAAGTTTAGTGTTCAGAAAATAATACAACAATCACCCATTCCTCACCACCCAGAGTGCCTCATATTCCTGGGCACAAGTGATCCTCCTGCCTCAGCCTCCTGAGTAGCTGGGACTACAGTACTGGGACTACACGCGCCACCATGCCCGGCTAATTTTTCTATTTTTTGTAGAGATGGGGTGTTGCTCTTGCTCAGGCTGGTCTCCAACCCCTGCCTGGGCCTCCGAAAGTGCTGGGATTATAGGTGTGAGCCGCCGTGCCCAGTCGTCAATTATTTTTAGTAGTAATATTAGAATTAGTAGGAGGAGGAGGAGGAGGAGGAGAAAGAGTATGAGTAATTTTAACCTTGACCGTGTCATTTCCCTTTGATATGTCCTGGTTCTTGGCTGGTCCCCTCATTTCCTTCTCTCACAACACTCTGTGCTTTTCATTTTTTCTTAGTATTGTGGCTCTTCTTTTTCCTGTTGACTCTAATCTTTTAAAACTCTTCAGAATTGTCCTTTGAAGTAATTCTCACATGTCTTAGATTGAACCACCATCACCAATTATCCATTTTAGGTCTAAGTGGTCTATTTTTGAAACATAACCTCTGGTTACTAAGGCCATTTTGTTTTCTTCCTAGAATAAACTTCGGGCAGGTATACCATTAATACCAATACCCACAAAGGCAATGAGATAGGTTGTTTTGGCACGATTTCTACTAGAGTAAGTGGGAATTATAATACCCTAGGCTGTGACTATGGAATCTGACCAATAATAAGCACATGGGTATTTTATTAGTGTTTTCTATTATCATCTCAATTAAGCTTTTGTGTGTGTGTGTGTGTGTGTGTGTGTGTGTGTGTGTGTGTGTATCCCTGGCTCCAAATATTTGAAACTGGTTCTATAATCCCACTTGGATAGTTTAAGCCTCATCACAGAATCCCTTTTTCATATTCCCAAGGAATATGGTTTGCCTCTTATACTAAAAGATCATAATTACTTCTGAAACAACGAAAGTCTCTTTTTGACCCATGCAGAATTACTGAGGCTTCTTTTCCATGGGGTAGCAATGGGGGAGTGAACAGGCCATGAGTGCTTTGCATTAAGTTATAGTTCTTGGCATCAAACAATAGTTATGGGGCAAAGAAGATTAAAGAAGACAACATCAAGGGAAAATTAAGAACAGAAAGGTGCAATGATTAGAATTAGTCAAAAAATATGTAATGGCAAATATATAGGTCATGGGGTTAGAAATAAAAATCATCTTGGCTATAAATCTAAAAAGTACTTATATTTTAGATTAATAGGAGTCTAATGTATTCCAATAACAGAGTTATAAAATCTAGGCTTCTGAGGTGCTGGGTAGTTGGGCTGTGAAGGGAGTTGGGGGAAGAAGGAAGTATTTAATATTGCAACAAAGGAACTAATCAAAAAATAATTTTGGGGGGATTAAAGGGAATGAATCTCCCAGATCATACCTGGAAGTCGTTCTCCTTTGACTACTGTGCTAGCTCTACGAATTCCCATATGCTCTGTAATGGGAGACAGATAATAATCTGAGGGTGTTGGCAGAGAATTTCAGCAGGCCATCATCTTTCTGGCTCTAGCATAAAAAAGAATACATTAATTCAACTTTTCAAACTGGTATAAGGGTTATGAAGGAAAAAATCAGGATCTGGTAAGAGAGAATCATGGGTGGGGACAAGTGTTATCTGACTGGGTAACATGGGCTGGTGGGCGGGGAGATGGGGAAGTGTTAATTAAGAAGAAACTGGAGTATGAGGAAACAGCCATTCAATCAGAGCAGGAGAGAAAGTGAAGGTTTGGTGTGGGAAAGAGCATGATGTTTTCAATAAACTGAAAGGAAACACGAGCAATAGAAAGTTCTTCCATTAACACAACTTAGCTCCAGGTCACAATGTTGCATCTATTAGGTAAGTTTCTCAAGAGAGAGAATCTGATTGGTCCAGCATAAGTCAGGTGTCCTTACCTGCCCAATTATCTAGGGCCCATAGGGCAAGATCAAGGGCTTTTCTCTGGGTATAGGGTTGGCAGTTCTAACAGTGAGCATGTCATTTCCTGAAATGTAGGTATGTACTAGATATTGTCTGTGGCACACACTGTTGCTCTTTGAATGTTCATTGAATGAATGAATAAATGTGTGGTGCTAGTCTGCATAGTGGATCTACAAGTGGATCGACAGAGTGCTAGACAATGTGATGGGAATTTAGGCACTCAGAGTCGGCCTTACATAATAGTATAGATTTTACTATCCAACACTCAGTGGTAAGAAATGCCACTTGCATTTATGTCTGTAAATCAAATATGATCAATTCAAGCAATCCAACCTCTATGCCTCAGCCTGTCCCACAGGACACCACATTGTGGGGTGCCTTTCCGACTTCAAGATTGGGAGAATATTCTAGGGGCTCTAATAAGTCTAGAAAGACTTAGAAAAGGTTTCCTTGTATTTAGTCCTTGTCTAAGCTCATGAAGTTCCTTGAAAGTCAAGGATCAGATAAGGATCACATAAACCCTGATGATGGCTCTTAGTCGTCCATGCTTTAACATCTTCAAGATGCTATAGGCAAAGGCATGCCATTTGGAGGCTCTGGGGTGGAGCTGGGGAGGTTCTACCACTCACAGAATCTCCCCCAAGCTACATTTTCCATCTTCTATCACAGGGAAAGCCACGTGCCCCTCCCCCGTTCTCTTCCTCCCCTGAATGTCTGACTTTGGGAAAGAAATACCTCTGTGTGCCAGACAGCAGAATATCACGTACAGCAATGAAGGTGTAACTGTGAAACTCTAGAGCATGCCACTCACTTAGATCAGGATGTGGATGGCAATCCCTGGAGTTGTTCACTACAACAGACCTAACAAAACACTTTTTGGCCTTGTAACAAAAAAGCCATTAACCTCCCTCCAAGTGATGAAACATGAAGACTTGGCTCTTCTTTGGATACAGAGAAGGATAAAAACATTAGTTTAGCCCAGGGGTGGGGAACCTGTGGTCTTAAGGCCACATGTGGCCTTCTAGGTCCTTAAGTGCAGCCTTTTGACTTAATCAAAATTTTACAGAACAAATCCTTTTATTTTTATTGATACATTTTGTTCATTTTTATATTTTCATTGTATTTTTTTAAATGAATGTATTTAAAATACCAAAGAATAAAATAAGTTTCAATAACATAGCCCTCCCAGATTGATCAGCACTATTAGAACATTAGTAAGATATAAGGGCTGAATTAAGTAGTAATTAGCTAAATTAATTAGTAAGATATAAGGGCTGCTATGCTCATGATTTACTTCTAACTTCCCCCACCTGACTGACACCCCTACCACATGAGGCTGATTGGCGAGAGTTTATGGGGGTCGAGTATGCCAGTCTGTCATCAGCTTTTGACGGTGGTGCACTATGCTTCTGTTCAAAGTGGAATTTGTGAATAGTGGCACAGTTTGACAGTATTTTTTAATTCTGTTTGCTTAACAGCTCATCATGTCAAAGAAGACCAAGAGAGAACTGAAGGAAGAAAACAGATTTTTTAATGAGGATTGGGAATTGCAATATTATCTTGTTTCTGCTAAAGATAAGATGTTTTTCTTATCAATATCAACATTAAAGAAATTCGATGCTCATCAGCATTATAATACTCACAAGGACCACAAATATTTTAGAGGGAGAGACATGAAAGGCTGTATTGCAAAAATTAAAAGATGTAAAGCAAAAGCTAACACATTCTTTTAAGAAGGAATAAGATCTTGAAATAATGCCACTGAAACAACTTATAAAGTAGCTTACATTCTTGAGAAAAAAGAGAAGCCTTTCAGTGTTGTAGAAATTGTGAAAGAATGCATTGCCAAAGTGGTAGGATGTTTAGACCCTGATAACATTTCAAAGTACAAACAACTGCCTCTTTCAAGGAGAACCGTAACTGATTGGCAGCATGGATTAGCCTTCAACTTAAAAGAACAACTTCATGCAATGCTTCAAAAGGAAAATATATATTATTCAATCACTTTGGATGAATCAACTGATCCTACTGATTTGGTGCAGATTTTATACCTCATTCGGGTCATAACAGAAGATTTCTTTACTGTGAAGAGTTACTCGCTTTGGGCACTCTTGAGAACAGAACACAGGGAAGAGATATCTTCAACAACTTTCAAGATAAATTTCATCAGGTTGGACTTAATTTGGTAAATTTAATGAATGTGTGTACAGACGACGCACTTTCCATGACAGGAAAACATGAAGGGTTTATTGCACAGATAAAGTATTAACAGATCCAGATGCTCTCATTTCTTTTCATTGTATCTTGTATCAGAAAAATCTCTGTGCTAAAGCTGCTATTTTAAGTGACACTTTGCAACAAGTTATAAGTACTTTTAACTATATTTGTGCAAATGCAACACAGCATAGTCAGTTTTGTAACATGCTAAAAGTTGAATGATGAGGTATTCAGTGTGGATTTGTCCAGGTATTTGTCATGTCATTCTAAAGTGCATTTGTTATTGCAGGAACAGGAGTTAGCCAAAATTTTATATCTGTGATAACAGATGGTTAAAATTTATGAAGAACAGAATCAACAATGTGAGTTATTGAAAGAAGATTTCTATAGGAATGCAGCATTTCTGTACGATATCGTGTCAAATCAAAATGACTTGAATATTTCTTTGCAAGGTAAAAGTCTATATATGATAATGTGGCCAAAAATCCAAGCATTTTGAAAAATCTTTTTTTTTCCCCAAAAACTTCTTCAAAAGGAAATTTTGGATGAACAAACTACTTAACTTCTTTGGACCTCAGTTTTCTTATCTGTAAAATGGAATAATATTACCTCTTTTTGACATATTGTGAAGATTTAATGTAAGGCTTATAGACTAGGCATTCAATAAATATTAGCTATTATTATTGAAAATCCCATAAAACTAACAAATCAAAAAGCTGTTTTTAAACATCTTCCTATAAATGCACAGAGTCAAACTGTCATAGGTGTTAGCTAATGTTTACTGTATATTTGCCATGCTCCTGGTTTGTGCAAAGCGCTTTATGTGCATTTAACCTTTACAACATTGGAGAAGGCGTTATTATTCTCATTTTGTAGTTGAAGAAATTGAAGCTTAGATCAAGTAACAGAGTTGGTAAATGGTGGAGCTGGGATTCTAGCTCAGGTGTGTCCAACTTTAGCACCCGCGTACCTCATTTATTAGCCCTCTTTGGCTCTATTTTCCCTCATGGTCATATGACTCTCTCCCTTGCTTATTTCAAGTCCCTGCTCAGTTTTCATTTCGTCCACCCCACACAAAATGGCAGTCCTCTCCCTCATTCCCCACTTCCGTCTGCCACACTGCTTTATTTAGCATTATCACACCTAATATCATACGGCACTTCGTATTTACTTACTTATTTCTCTATTATCTATCTCCTGCTGGAACAAAAGTGCCATACGTGCAGGTCCTTTGTCTTGTTCACTGCTGTGCCCCCAGGACTGCCCCCCCACCAAAGTGGTATCTGGCAGCTTCACAAAACAGCTTAGTTACCTGAATTCACCCTGCCAAGGATGGACATTTGTTTGACTTTGGGACTGAAATAAATTAAAATTGTTCTATCATATTCCTGGGTTAGTCTATGTGGTATACAGGCCAAGCAATGTCGATAATCCTTCAGAGAATGTGATGTATTCACATATTTTAACAAGCAGAGTGTACAAATATCTACCAATGCACGTTTTTACTTATGTTATATACATATATTCAAAAATGCCCCAACTAGTTCCAATGCATTATCTTTACAGATGTGTTTTTATAATAGCTTTATTGAGATATAATTCATGTACCATAGAATTCACCCCTTTCAAGTGTACAATTCAATGTTTTTTAGTATATTCATGAGCTTTGTAACCACCACAGCCATCAATTTTAAAACATTTTCGTCACCTCCAAATGAAAGACTGTTCCTGTGAGCCATCACTCCCTCTATTCACTGCCAACACCTCAGACGTCGGCAAACATTAATCTAATTTCTGTCTCAATGGGTTTGCCTATTTGGACATTTGATATAAGTGGAATCACGCAACACTCCCCCCTCCCCCACACACAAACTGCAGTGGTGTCTGGGGTATATGATATATGCTCAATAAATATTCATGGCCAAATAAATAAATGAATTAATTGAAGTAAATGAAACAGGAGTAGGCCACAGGAAACTTAAGATTAAGACAACTTTACTTACAAATTTCATTGTCTTTAGATTCGTTCTGAATGTTTTCAGGTGTATCTCATACTGTTAATGTTTTGAAGACATTCTATGAGTCATTATTTCCCCTAATGAGAATTGGGGAACTGAAATTCATACGCTGGTCCTATCCCTCTACTTAATTTCACTCAGTCCGTTGGAAAAGTACCAGGAAGGTGCTGTTACTGTTTGCAATTACTGCATAGTTGAGAAAATGGAAAAAGGCGTCAGAAGCCCTCAGCTGCAGAATGCGTGGGCTCCACAAGATGGCGCTCCTATTCTGCAGACGTCAGTGACTTGCACTTTTCCAGTTTGTTTCCTGTGACCCTGCTGTGTTTTTCCGGGTTTGTCTTGATTGTGCTTGCCCCTGCCTCTGCCTTTTTCTTGGGATTTTGTTTTTTGTTTCCCTCTCTCTTTCTACCCTTTTCTTTTTGTTCTATTTATACCTTTACGTGGGCCATTTACTATATAGGAAAGAAGCAGACATCTTTATTGTTTAAGAAAATAAGGTGAGTTTTAGTTTCCTTGATTTTATCTTTAATGAATGTGCAAAAATGTAGATTATATATTTATTCATCAAAGGAAAATCAAATAATTAAGTTGTTGCTGAGGTCACTTGTATGACTGTTGACTATTTTTTTTTCCCTTGTTAGGTTAATTTTGTAAAATTTTTAGGAGTCGTGAGTTTTGAGGGTATGGAATTGTATTTGAGGTCACTTACATGGCTGTTGGCTGGCTATATTTTCTCCCCATTGGGTTAAATTTGTAAGAGTTTTAAGAGTTTTAAGGCTTGGGAATAAGAATTGACTTGCTCCAAGTAGCACAGGGTCCTGGAAGAGCTGGGAATTGAATTTCAGCCAGCTGGTCGTACGTCTACCCACTTTCACGCTGCCTCACTGATGTCCTGCTCCTGATTCCTTTAATCAATCCTACGATTCAAGGAAAAGGAAAAAGTTAAAAAAGTAGATTAATTTAAAAGGCAGAATGAGATGATTACTGACACCTGACAACAGAACCAGAAAGTAGAGGTCAGCTGGCATGATAGGCCATACATTGGTGCAGTAAATCCCTTACTTGTTTTGGTTTTTTTTTTTTTTTTTTTTTTGGTTTGTCAGTGTCCTTTCCTTTTGATAAATCCTCCTTGACCCTCTATTTGATTATAGTAGGGCCAGTAGGGCCAACGATATTGTAGCTTGGTCTTCAATTCATGAATGTGTGCATGACTCAGACTGACCAACTAGAGAAACTTTTTTCCCTGCAGAAAGGAATTGGCCCAATGAGGGCATGTAGCCCACCTGGGGAGCCTATAAAAATATTTTGTGTGTATGTGGGAGGGGTCGGGGCAGAGGACACTGATGTTAATGTTGGATGTTGGGATTGTAAACTCTTAGTACCACGGGTAACCATTTTCTTAATTGTATTAATTTGGCACAAAGAGGAAATAATATATATATTTTTTTCTTTGCTACCTGCTGCCTTCTCTGATCTATTGATTCTTTCTTCCCTGTCCTGTGATAATATCTTAGGAAAATCCCATGGCTGCCAAGTCACTTTCAACAGAAAAAAAGTCTCATTTTAGGTACTGAAAAAATCTGGTCTGGTCTAAGTTAAAACTTCAATCTCATATCTAATCAGAGTTTATTTCCCCCCACTAAGGTCAGGTCTGGGCTATAGTTCATGGTCATGTAACCATGAAAAGACATGGCCCTTCCCCACTTACTGCACTGCTTATTGGGGTTTGGGGCTTCTGTTTCCCTTCTTTCCTCTCCTGTGCGTTGGGTCAAGAAGGAGAAGTTGTGGAAGAGAGGGAGAGTCTCACCTGTCTGGTCCTGCTTAAACATGATCTTCAGTATTTTCTATCGTGGTAGGTGTCCAAATGTAGGTTTTCTGGGGGGGTCATTGGTGGGTTTAACAGAGACCTCCTGTGGATCTTCACCTGGCTCTCTTTCTAGTTGGTTCTTACCTCCTGCATTTGTTTTTGTGGCTCCAATACCTCTCTCAGGACTTTTCAGGGGGTTAATAAGTTTGGAATTGCTTTCATTATAGTAAAATCTATTCTTCTGGTTTAAAGATTCTTCTTATCATTTTCAATTCTGTACACCACTTTATGCTATTTGAAACAAATTTAAAATCACTTTTTCTGTTAAAATGAGCAAATGAGGTAGGTTTCAGTAAATGCTGCAATTTTGGGGGGTTTCTATATGTGACACAACTGATCAAGTCATCATGCTGTTTTATGGTTGACTGTATAAAACACTAATTCTGTGAGGTTTTTTTTTTATATTTCTCCTGTCAGTTCAGACTCAGAGAACATTCTGACATCAAGGTAGATTATTTTTAGCCTATGTACAGCTGCTATAATACAGAATGATTTAATTGCGTGAAACGTTTTTAACTGTCAGTGAAATTGTTATTATGATTTTCATTATAATACGAAAAGTCTGACAAAAGGTAGTTCTCCTACAGCAGACAATTTGAGTCCTGTCTCCAATACTGGAATCATAAAAAACCCTCCAGTCCAACTGTTTGTATTATGTTCAAGTTTAATTTCTGGGTTTTAATGTCATTTTCCTTAAGTTAGATCTATGCTAAAATTTCAAGACTGGTTAAGCAGGGGACAACCCTATCATCTGGTTGTTACCTGAAGTTAAAAGTCTGGCAATTTTTTTCCACTAAGATAACTGATTTTTTGGCAGGTTATTTTAGAGTCATCATGAGTCAACCTGAGGGACTCTTCTAACTCCAGGACTCTGTTAACTGCCCTGCTAATGGATGCCAGCGACTTGCCTTTGGCATGTCACCTGCACCAGCATGAGCTGCCGTTCAAATGGCTCTGTGCTCTGACAAGCTGCATTGGGTGAATTACTAGCTGGATAATTCACAAATTGCTGCTGTGAGCAAGCCAATACTGGCACCTGGAGGTCTTTACAGATGCTGCTGCTAAATGCATGAAAAAATCCCTAGTAAAAGTTGTACTTTCATTCTTTTAAATGCACATATATAAACCTGCACCATTAATTACCTTTTTGGGTTTGAAACCGCAAATGTAAACAGTATTTCTTTGCCTAAATCATGCTCCATAAGCTTAGAGGGAAGGGAGACCCAGTAATTAAAAATAAAACCAAATCATATGAAATGTCACATAACAGTAAACTGCAGGCTTCATCGGAATTGCTCGGAACACGGGATGTTGTACGTTCCAAACTCTGCTAAACCAAGAGGCTTGGAGTGAGTGTATCAGAAATCAGGGTTACAATTTTCCTGATTTATAACTTGAAGATGAGATAACCCCTGACTTGGAAACTGTTCAACAGTCTGGTTGGTTCCATTCGGTTCAGAGCAATTCAGTTCTATTCTGTTCCATTCAATTCAAGGTAGTCAATCATTTTCATAAATGTTTACGACACACTGTGTATGTGCTGAGCACTGAGGGTATACAAAGGAAGGTAGAGCTGAAACCTACCTCTGCCGGTGCTCCAAATCTACTGCATTCTTCTGTCTCCACCCTGCCCTGCACTGTGGAAGTCTGGCAGATATGGACCTCGTCACTGTGTTCCCCTGCTGTCCGGCTTTGCAGTGGTTCTGGCCATGGAAGACACTAACAGGATCGGGCAGGAGAGAGAGGTTGCAGTTTTTATTCCCCTAACTCCCTCCTGACCTGCAGGCTCATGTCTGGTTTGCTTCTGGCCAGTCTTCCTTCTCCACACGGCTGTGATCATGGCTCCCTTACCTTCCCCTTTATGCCCAGGGGTGGTAAGTATCCCTGTCCTCAGGACGCTGACCACCCTTGTTGCCTTCCATAAGCTGTGCCCACTCTGTTGAAAATACTCTTTTTATTTAACGGTTTTTGATCATTCAGCTTGCGTATAAATCTCTGCCTTGCAGAGGAGCCCAACAGATACCCTGAAGTAGTCTTCAATCTGAATTTATTAATTTATTTATAGTTAAGTGATTATTATGGATCAAGTGATGAGGTGCTAGGTCCTGGGGATATAAACCTCTGTAAATATGATACATACAATCCAGCTCTTAGTGAAAGCATTGCCTATTAGAGTGCACAGAAATCAAATCAGTGATTGCAAATAATGTAGTGAGTGTATGACGGGTGATGTTAGGGGACAGGGAGCTTGCTTTGTCTTAGGACAGGGGCGCTCCCTGAGGGAGTGTGGTTTACACTGAAATAGTAAGAAGGATTGAGGCATTAATTAGGCGAAGAGAAGACAGCACTGGGGGTGGTGGAGAGTGTGCTGGGAAGAAGGAAGCACCTCTGGCAGACGGTGAGGAGGGGCCGGATGCCAACTGCACATCCCCTGTTGTTAGGTTTGGAGCTTATCCTAAGGGAACAGGAACTCATTGGCAGGTCTTTAAACAATTGGATGTGAGATTTAGGAGTCTCCTGGCTGCGGGACGGAGAACAGATTGTGGGCAAGGGAGTGGGAGGCAGGGAGCTTGGAGGCTATTTCAGTAATTCAGGCAAGAAATAGTGGCAGAGCTCCCGGTGACAGGAATGAAGGGAAGCGGATGTGTCAAGAGGCATTTAGTCATTTTCTTTTTATTCCAACTCTCTTTCTCAGCCACCCACATCAGGTAAGCTGCAGAGGTCTTTTTCCAGAGTGACTTCGTTGCTCGGGTACAAATCCCAGCAGCAAAAGGCAGCACAAGAAACATTGGAGTGGTGGGAGAGACAGACGCACAGCCAATCTTACAGACCAGGAGCCCTGGGAATTCCCGGAGCCCTCCCCACGTACTGTGCACAGGGCACCGCTGTCCCGCAGTGTTCCCAGAGAAGCAGGGACAAACAATAAAGTGAAACTTGGAAACTCACACCCTGCTGCTCCTTTCTGCTATCCTCTTCTTGGTCCCCAAGGAGGAAGAGCTGGATGCAGAAGAGAGGGGGCAGGGAGTCCTGGAAGCCCACCCTGCTTGTCCAGGCCCCAGCCCAGCTTTGGAAAGAGACAGCACAGCCCACAGCCCCCTCTTCTCTTTAGGTCCCACAATCTAGGGGGCTGCCTGGTGCTGCAGCAGGACAGAGTGTTGAATGAGGGGAGAACCTCTATTTTAAAACAAGAGGATGGAGTTTTCAAATAACTGAAAGTGTTCAGAAGTTCTGGAATATGCCGCAGGTGTCAATATGGGAGGGAAATTTGGCAGAATAGGATGAGAATAAAATGATTTCTTGTTTATGCCACATTGAGTTTAAACTTCCCACTAAACATACACACACACACAGATGCTTAAATACACAGAAAATTAAACGTGTATAAATTTTAAAATATTTATATGTATGTATGTATGTATATACATACAACTATATACATACAATTTTATGCTTATATATTTATATTTCTATATATAATAATATGTATAAATGCTTGTACATATACCCGCACACTTTCTGGTGTATATTCATTGTAAAAATTTGGAAACTATGGATATGTAAAAAGGGAATGAAAATCATCCTATCACCCAATAACTTCATAGCATTTTATCAAATAAAAGTAATACATTTTTAAAATTCTTCCCCATTGAGACAAGTTATATGGACATTGTTTAAGGCATTTGATAGATATTATGAAGGTGTTTTCTGGAGAAGTTCTACCAATTTGCACTGTCTCTGCACCCTTGACAGCATTTGGTGCTATAGTAGTATTGTTACTACTAATAAAACTTTTGTCAATGTGGTAAATGAAAAATAGAAGCGTATAATTTCTTTACTTTGTGTTTCTTTTATTATTAGTGAATTTAAATTTTTGTATTAGATGTGTTCAGCCTATATATGTGGCTTTTTCTGTGATTTGGCTAGTCATGATTATTGCCTTTTTATTTTTTTAAATTAAAATGTTTATTCTTTTTCTCTTTGTTTTAGAAAAACATTTATACATTAAGACTATTCATCTTATGTAACATTTTGGAAATTTTTTTGTTTGTCTTTGAATTCAATTTGTGGTATTTTTATGCTACAGATGTTTTTAATTGATATGCAGTCAAATATATCAATAATTTCCTTTAAGATGCTTCCTTTGTGGTTTTGCTTACAAAGCCTTTCCTCACCCTGAGATCAGAAAAATCTTGCCTGTATTTTATTCTTCTTGGTTTATTGTTTCATTTTTAATCATGGAACACTTTACTCTGAATTAATTTTGATTTATGTTTAGTGGTAGAGATCTACTCCGCTCCTCCCCACCTCTCATGTTGAAGAAATTATTAAGTAACATTTGCTGAATTATTTATGCTGATTTAAATCTGTTGACCTTTGTCTTCCCCCATGTTAGAGAGTCAAGATGACGCAGGGTGAAGGCCACACTTCACAGTCAAAAACACCTGGGTTTGTATCACTTCATCTTCACCTTTGTAATTTACTAGCTAAGACTAGGACAATTCACTTAACAGTCTATTTGCCTCATAGTGCAAAATAGGCCCATTAATACTTTAGAGGGTTTTAAAGAGGATTAAATGAGATAAGGCATCTATAATACCTCATTGATAAGTGTTAAAAGATTTAGTTTTATTCTTTTGTGTTTTGTTTACTTAAAAACACTCTGGCCCTGGAGCCAGAAAATTTGAGGATTTTTATTATAACCCCACTGTTTTCTTGAGCAATGCACTTGAATTTTTATCTGTGCTTCGGTTAATAATTTCTATAAGCAACAGTTACTTATGTCACGGAGTTGTTTGCTTTTTTGGTTGCAAATGAGATTGATTCGTTCCTGTCTGTTTCTCTGTGTATATGTATGTGTGTGAATGTATACACACACACACACACAACACAAAGAGAAAGAGAGAGAGAGAGTACTTTAAAGGCTGTAAAGTGGTAAACAAGTCTAAGGTACATTTATTAAGATTTCCTTAAAGGGTTGGAAACATAGTCCATCTTTAGAGACCAGATTCTTAGTTATATCTTTGAGTTGGCTTTATTAAACTGAGAAAAATTGAACTTATTATGCAGCTGCTTGGTTTCAAGTAACAGAAACTGACTCTGTTTAACTTAGGCAAAGAGGGAATTTATTGGAAGGCCATGGGGCTGCTCACGGAGTAGAAAGGAGGGGTGAAGAACAAGTCACTACACCAGCTGTCTGTGTGCGCTGGGGGCAGTGGGTAAGTGATGAAACACCCCCCCATCCCAAGAAAAAAATATAACTGTGTTCAATTTTTTTCAATCATTCTGCTGAAGAGTGAAACTTCGGGGAGAGAACATATGTGGTCCCAGCTTATGTGGAGTATCACCATGTGGCTAGAGGTGGTCAGGGTGATTCAATGACAGTTGTGAGGCTGTGACCAGAGAGGAGAGAGGGAATTCCCCAAAAGGAAATTGGAGTGACATTCACATAAGAAGGATATGATATCTGGTGGCAACATGCAACACATATCACAGTGCGGTGTCTGGCCTGTTTTACTGCACCAGCTTTATGGGAGCTGCAGAGAGAGAAGCAACCAGGAGAAGATAGGGTAGAAGCCAAACAGCTCTTAACTTGGCTTGTCTGACAAAGGTCCCACTCCTAGGACGGCAGCCCAGCATTGCACTTTCTGGGCTCATAACAATGATCTGCCTTTTCAGTATGGATGAGGATGGGTAGAGGGATTCATGGTGCTGATGCTACAAGGGCCTGTGAGGTCTGAACGCAGGGAAGATTTATTGTCTGAGATACTGTAGCCCAGGACCATAGCCACAAGCAAGTGCCAACTTCTCTAGAGATGAGAAACGGCAGAGGACGAACACGATTGATTGCTGTCTTAATCTTAAGACTCAAGACTTTTCTGTTTCAGCATAATTAAATCTCCCGAAGTCTGCTTTTAAAGAGAAGACAAGAAATGGAAACATGAATTCATAAGGCTGCACCTTTCTCTCTGTGCATGTTCCCAAGGGAAGGTGATCCATTAGAAACAGAGGCAGACTTGCCAAGAGCAATAAAGGGGCAGGCTCTCTGGGCTAAGCAGGCTGTAGTTAAAGGCTTTCCCTAAGAATCTTGCTCATTCATTAATTCTAGCCTTGGAAGTGGGCCAAGCCGTGTGGTTTCACCACAGCGAGGGGCAAGATCCTAATGATTAAATGCTCTTTGTTGCTTTGCATTTCACTTTTTCTAGTAATGCACTTTGAAGAAAGCAAAATTGAGTTTTCAATACTTTGTTGTTTGCTGAAGCTAAAGCTAGAGGTAATTGAAGCCAGTTGAAAGCTGAAGGGTATGGCCAAGGTAAAACACAGAGCACAGAGGAGGAGGAAGGTTTGCAGTTTGGTGCCTCAGTAGATCTGGCCGTCTCATTGTGTGCCATATCCTTTTTCATTCTGCTGAAAACTTTAGTTGCAATTTGGTTTTGGAAAATCAGGTTATTCTTTGGAAAATATATTCCTTTCAACATTCTCTTTGGAATAATAACACTTTAGTGTGTATAGAAGACACAGGAACAGAGTGATGAGAAATGGTTTCTCAGTGGACGGTAAAGAGTCACCATTATGTGCTTAAAAATCTCAGGCTGTGTCTAAGCAACTAGAGACTCCTACTTAATCTGGATGGCTGACCAGACCCTGATTTAATTAAATGAACATCCCTATTTGATCTTACGAACACACCTGAGTCATCTTGAAGAAATGAAATGCCTCTGTTTGGTGACGCCCCAAATCGATCAATAATTTCAGTAGATCTAGCACCTGGACTAGTTTGTGGCGCACAGTAGGTGATCTATAAATATACAATGAGTTTGAATTGAGTGAATGAGTTGAATTGAATGAATAAATTGAGTTACTTTCCTCAAACAACCCATAAATGCAGAGGAAAACCAAATACCAAATACCAAAATGATGATGGTATGACTGAATAAGTAATTAAAATCGTTTAGTCTGGTGACTCTGTGTAAACAAAGTTCTAGTCTTCAAACTGGTTGTGGATGAAAGAGAATGTGCTTGTGGGTGGGAAATTGCTGCTCTTTTAGGCTGAAGAGCCAGGCAGCATGGGCTCTAGTTCCTCCACCAATACCTAGCTGCAGGAAAAATATTCCCTACTTTTGACTTCTTTGGGTTTATTTCAGCACTTGATTCAACTTGATTTCTGGCTAGGAGGAGAGTGAGGTTCTGTGGCAATGACAGGAAATTTCAGTGGAATAGTTAGGCTTCTATAATTTGTTCTTTTATTCAACAGTTACTTTTTGCATGTGTATAATGTACAAAGCAATATGGCAGCTAAGCTAAGAACCTATTGTAGATAGAGTTGCCATTACCATGTATTTCTTATAAACAGCTTTATTGAGATATAATTTAGATATCACACAATTGACCAGTTTTAACTGTACAATTCAATCTTTTTTAGTATGTTTACAATGTTATGCAATCATTATAATTTAATTTTAGAATATTTTCATCACTTTAAAAATAAACTCCTGATCAATTAGCTCCCCTTTTCCCTCCCCCAGGTCCAGGCAACTACTAATCCACTTTCGAATTCTATAGACTTGACTATTCTGGATGTTCCATACAAATGGGATCATACAACATATGGCCTTTTGTGTCTGGCTTCTTTCACTTAACATAAAGTTTTTGAGGTTCACTTATGTCATACAATGTATTAGTACTTTGTTTCTTTTTATTGCTGAATAGCATTTGATAGTGTTTATCCGTTCATCAGTTGATGGACATCTGGGTTGTTTTCACATTTTGGATATTATTTAATATGAATATGGCTGCTATAAACATTCAGGTACAATTTTTTGTGTGAACATATGTTTTCATTTTTGAGTATATACCTGAGAGTGGAATTGCTAGGTCATATAGTAATCCTATATTTAACTTTTTGAGTCACTGCCAAACTGTTTTCCACAGTGACTGCACCATTTTACATTTACATTTACCATGTCTGTATTTAAAGAAAAAATGATAATCCATTGCAAGGGTTAAGGATTTCTATACTCACAGAAGAAAGTATCTTTATAAAGTGTTTGCACAGTGTCATATCAGACTTACTCCTCATAGTAAGCCAGTGAGGATGGTATTATTATAAAGCCCATTTAGAGATAGGAAAGCTAAGGAGCACAGAAGTTCAGGGACTTGTTCAAGGTCACACACAGAGCGGGAGGGAGATCTGAGACTTAATATTTACCTATCTGGCCCCAGAGCTGAGCTTTAAAAAGCTGCATTATAAAGCTTCATTTCCCATTTTAGTTGTGGAGATGAAAATTAGCATTTACACTAGGTAAGCAGCATAGATCCAATTGAGGGGATATATCTCCTGGAGCTGTGGGGCCACCCTTCTGATGCAGAGTGAGCAGGCAGGTTCCATCCACAGATTGATCATCAGTACTGTATTGATTGTTGGGCTCACAGTGTTAAAAAGAGGAAATTTCTGTTCGATCCATTACAAGTGGTTCTAAATCTAAGAAAATAAATGCAAAAATAAAATACCTAATTAGCTTGGGTTTGGCCTATAATACCAAAAGATGCAATCTCAAATGCCATAATCCTGAATGTTGAAATTCCTAAAGATCAAAATCTCTAAAGTCTAAAATCCACAAAATCACAATCTTGAAAAATCGAAATCATTAAAATATAAATAAAATGGTAAAAATTATTTAAAAGACATTATTTACATTTTTAAAAGGGGCTTTATTTGAGAAACATAAAAGCATGACAGAACACTTTATAGACTTTATAGCCACTTTATAAATAAAATAGGCCATGATAGCATACATGTTTTTGAGAGCATTAAACTCAGGTGTACCAGCGACAGTCACGTTGATATAACGGTTACAATCAGATGAACCATATTCATAAAGAAATAAGTCAAAAAGAGAAATGTATGAACACATATCACTATGCTTAGTAATCGTGTGCAGCCAGCTTTATAACCGCATATCATGTGAAACATGATGATGGACAACCTAAGTCTTTTGAGGAGATTGATCAAAAACTGTTATGGGTCACCACCATGTAGGCAGTCAGGAAAAAAGTCTGTCCTGGCTCTCAAAGAGAGACCAGTTCGCCTTCTGTATCAATCTTTCTGGGCCCCCAGCTGGTTGGACGGTGCCTGCCAACACTGAGGACAGATCTTTCCCACCTAGTGGTTCAGACTCACACACTAATCTCCTCTGGAAACACACTTGCAGACACACTAAAATAATGCTTTACCAGGTTTCTAGCTATTCCTTAATTCAGTCACGTTGACACCTAAAATTAAGTCCACAAGTGTGCTCCTGGTCCACTTGGTACCCACAGGCATCTCGTTAAATCACACTTGTTTACCAAATAAAGACAGTAACAAGCTCATAATTCTGCCCAGAATGATGCAACTAACATGTTGCAACTATCCTACCTACCACCCAAAACACGCTGATTCCTTATCCAGAATTTGTTTTTCAGAATTTCAACATTTGAGATTTTAATCTTTTGGGATTTTAGATTTTAGAGATTTTGATAGTTTAGAATTTCAACATTTGGGATTATGGTGTTCAAGATTGTATCTTTCGGAATTATGATCCATTGGTGCCGAATGAGCTCACATAATCTGGTGAGTGCTCATCACAGACCAAGAATTATGCTGAGTGATTGCATTAGATACCTTAAGTCCTGTCTTCACAACTGCACTCTAAAGTAGGCACTCAAATGGTCTCCAGTTAGCAGATTGGGAGATACTGGCCTTTAGTATTAAGTACCTTTGCCCTGGTCACACAGCGAGGGGAAATGACACAGCTGGGATTTCAACATATGCAACCTGGCTCCAAAGCCTGAGCTCATACGCACATGGCCATGAAATCCTTTTAGAAACAGCAACCACTATGAAATTTACTCTGATATAGGACCCACTGTAAAAAATTGGTCTGTGGTTACTTTGAAAATAGAGGTTTTATAATCTATGTCCAGTAAATGCAATTTTAGTTTTCAACTTCAAAGTGATATATGAATAGAATTATAGCTTTTTGGTCTTCACAAACGTCACCATTCCATGGTAAGCTTTTTAGAAGAAATATTGTATTTCCAAAGCTGCAAATGCATTAAATCTTTGTGTATAAAGCCAAAACTTTTTTCTTTCAGTGGGGTGTTTTGTTGTGGGATTCCTGGATAATCCATATTCAGGACTATCTGGAAAGTGAGATAATCTAGTGATGGTATCATACAAGCCAGAATAACAGTCTCCAGGATGTCTTGGGGCTTTTGGTGGCATCCTAGCAGGGGACAGCTCAGTTCTGCTCCTGGGATAAATGGTAGAAGACATTCTTTGAGACTGGTCTCAGAACCTGGCTTTAGGGCTGCACACAGAGCAGGAACAGCAATGGGAAGTGGTCAAAATTGTAGATTTCAAAAAATCAGGGACTGGGGTGATGCAGGTTCTGATCAAACACATACTCCCTCATCTAATTGTTATGAGTAAACTAAACAAGCTGCTTTATCCTCTTGGGTGATGCTTGCTTTGTCTACCATTTCACACAGTTATTTTGAGGATGAAATAATTTGAAATACGTATAGCACTTTGGGGCAGTGCTGGGGCCATCCACAGCTCTTATAATTGTCAGTATTTGGAAGTATGGGCTTTGGAGTCAGATAGACTTGGATTTGACCCATGACTTTGGCACTTACTTTTTGTCTAGAGGAGGCTGAAGATATACAGATATTTTTGCTCCCTATTCAATAGTACAGAGTTATAGCTGGGAAGTGGCCAGATTGGGAAGTGCCCCAAACAGATGCCACATTTCCCATTTCTCCCTGGAGTTAAGTGTAACCATGGGACTACATTTTCTAGATTATGGAAATTTAGCACAAGTGATATGCATCACGTCCAGGCCTGGCCCATTAAATCTGCCATGTACTCTTCTGCATCCTCTTCTTCCTCTTTATTTTGCTAGAATATCCATGTTGACAGAGTTTCTGGCAGCCTGGGTCTCTGACTTCCTGTTCACCAACACAGTAGGCAAGAAATAAAACTTCTACTGTGTTTGTACCATTAAACATTTATGTGTTTGTTAGAGCAGTTAGGCATAGTCATACTTGATATGTGAGCTTGGACAATTATTTATCTTCTCTGAACTTTAATCTATAAAATGGGGGTAACCATATTTATCTTGCAGTTTTGTTGTAATATCAAATGAGATCAAATATAAAATTTTCAGCATGGTCAGGATGTTGTTCTTTTTATTATTTATATCCAACTAGCATCCAATAGCTAAAGTCTTAGGAGACATTTGACAGTCCCCTTACGTGGCTGCTGTATAAACCCCTTTTTGCTCAATTATGTGCTGGTCCAGAGCTCTGCGAAAATAATAGAGGGAAAGTTTGTCCTTGTTATCAATTACTCCCCTGACACTGAGATCCTTTCTGCTGAGCATCTAAACCCCATGAGAATCAGGATTAGGTCTGGTTTCACTTTTTCTGATTGCAGCAAGCTTAGTGTCCTGTATATAGCAAGTGATTAAAAAATGTTTCTTGGGTTTTCTTTATTTTCTTGTATTTATTCTTTGTTTACTGTATTCTCAGAACTGTGCATATGTTCAATTTTCTTGCGTTATTTTCACACATAGTATCTCACGTGAGCCTGACAATGTTATGGGGTGAAGACTATTATTCTCTCCACTACAGAGATAAAGTAACCAAGGCATTGAGAAGTTAAGTTACATGCTTGGCATCACATAGCAATAGTAGCAGAATTTGGATAGGAATCCAGGTAATCTGACTTCAGAGTCACTATACTGACTCTCATAAACCAAGGATTAACAGTAATCTTTGGCTTATGAGGACATAGTACATAAATGCTAAACCCTTTACATGTATAAACCCATTAAATACTCCCTGCAACTGTATAAAGATTGAAATTGTACATTAGGTAGAATTGTATTATAAAAAAACATAAAATGATGCCTTAGTTAGTCTTTGCTTTACTTGGAAAAATAGCCATAATGGTAAAAATCTACCCATGAAAGTTTGACAATTATCTGAAGAAGAAAACCTGACTGTGCATATGTTAAGAGAATCTTTTAATCCCTTTTCATTCCTTCGCCACAGACTAAGCACTAGCTGTGTCTCGGGCATTGCACTGGGATCTGAGGATACAAGAGAGAAGCCTACCCTGCCCTCAAGGCCTTTTCTCTCTACTGGGAGAGGAAGAAGCATGAACTTAGTGAACTTAAGACATGTCAGAGCAAGAGCCAGCTGAATTCTTTATGCTAGGAACGGTTGGACTTAACAAGGCCAGTCTGCACAGTCAGAAGCAGCGAAGTAGGAGGTAACAACCGTGCTTTACATAAAATGGATGATTTATGAGTGTTTTTTGTTGGGGGGGCAGGGAAGCAGAAGAAATGTGATTTACAAGTATTTGTTGGGTTCACTTATTTTAACATTTCCCATATGCTCAGAAGACAACATACATTCTTGGTTAGACACCAAAGAGCCTGGCAGGCCTTCCTATTTACTCCTTGAATTCTGAAGTCTCTTTTTATGATGTCTGCTAATATTTGCTCTAAGTTTGCTCCTTCCCAAAACAAAATGACAACAACAACAAAAAGCATACATGCACAAAACAACAACAATTCAAGTGGCTTCTGTTCTACTCTTTCTTGGGACCATGTTTGCTATAAGGAAGTAAATTAAAACTGTAAAATAAAAAATTAGAGACCACTGAGGTCTGTAGTATAGTTAATAACACGTTAGATTTCTAGAGTCCTTTAGAGCCCTCAAAGCTTGTTGTGTATCTGTTCATTTTTTGCCCACTATAATAATCTTGGGAAGTTTGCAAAGCAGGTAATATTATGCTCATTTTAAAGGTAAGGAAATAGAGTCTCAGAGAAGCTAAATTATCTCAGATCAGAACAATAGTAAGTTGCAGAACCAAGATTGAACTAGACTCTTTCCATACAATTGTTCCAACTCTAATACACTGCAGGTACCTTGATTTGAATTAGGGTAACAAACCAATATTTTAGTGTTTCCCATATATTTTTGTGTTAGAAATTTTACCAAATTTCTTCTAAACAAAATGATGCTTTAGATATTTAAACAGATCCTGCAAGGGAAATTTCAGAAAGTATTTTTCTAGTTCCTACCCATCTATCCATTTTTTTAAAAAGTTGTTTCCAATGTCTTTTATGGAAAATATATGAGGTTGTAGGTAAGGTTGTGGGAGCTTGTCCAGTTCTCCTGAACCTTAGCTTCTGGTAAGAATTAGATGTTTCAGACCTTTCTACACCTCAACAGCCCAGCAGTTTGGCTGGAGCAAATACACAGTGATGAGGGTAGCTCAGGGTGGGTCCTTCTGTCCTCGACTGTAACATCCGTGGGTTTACCTTGCTGACAGCTCTCTGGCCTAGAGTGTGTTAGTGCAGGTCTGTCCTTGTTCATTGCTTGGCAATGTCTCAGAACAATCTTCCTAAGCCTGGCATTGAATTCTCTAACAGTGCGGCATAAATATTTATAATCCATCCACCCACCTCACCTCACTCTTTCAGAACTGGATAAATTCCTGGCAATTCCGTTTTTCAAAGGAGGAAGGGCTACTGCGATGTGTCTTTTATCTGTCTCCTTTCTATTTGTAGCACAGTGCCTCATCCTCTCTCCCTGGGCCTTATTAACTATTTTCTGATAATTTTCCCTGCTTCTGCTTCCTTTCTTCTCTGACTCATTTGCCATGTAATTACTGGAGTTATTATTTTTTTCCTGGAATTTTAGAACTGAACATGCCATTCTCCCACTTAAAAACCCCCAAGGACCCAGGATATCCAATTCAAGATAAAGTCCAAATTCAAGAAATTCAGTGACCAAGAAACACCCAGTAATTGACAAGTGACCTTTCCAGATCCATCACTACCCCATCACCTACAGCCTCCTGCTTTCTAGTCCCTGGGACCTTCCTGCCTATTTTCTACCCAAGCAAACCTTTTCGCACCACCAAATTTTTCTTCTGCTGTTTCCCAGACAAAAATACATTTTCTCACACTGTCTACCCATCAAAGTGTCTTCACTCATTCAAAGTCCAAGTTTAAACACTTTCTACTGTGGGATGCTTTACCTGCTTATTTCGTAGAATTACATGCCTACAGCACATTACTTGTATGAACATTTAACATAATTGTCATTATTTCTTGCTTTATAAGGTAGCTACTTTTGTGTCTGTCTCATCTACTAGATTACGAGGGTTGGCTTCATTGACATGAGGCCTGTGAAGCTGCAGAGTAACTCATGTTTAGAAGGCCCTCACACTTGACTTAATGCTTTACTTGAAATGCCATCTTGAAATTCTTAAAAATTTTCAAAAAAGTCTCCCTGCATCTTCATTTTGCAGTGAGTCCTGCAAATATTATAGGTGGTCGTGTCTTTAAGAACAGGGGCTATTTCGAATCCATCTTTCCTTTACTAAGCCTACACCTTTCACCTAGTTGCTGCCTATTCAAATTGATTGTTGAAAATAAAATGGAAATGAGTAGCCAAATATCTTGCTTAATTATAGAACATTTTAGAGCAGGAGCCAGGCTTGAAACCTATCTGAGAAGTCTGGGTATGCAGGGACATAAGATTTCCCAGGGTCTTGTCTCTATGGAACTAAGTTCCAGGATTTTTCACAAACCACCCTTAGTCTTTATTGGGAAGCAGCATGTTTCTACCAGAAGGAAATCTCAGGCTTCAAGATAAAGCTACCTCCTGGACTTCCCAGGGAAGCTCTGAGGCATGGAGTTGGAATCTCTTGTAAAGACGGGAGGCGACAAATTCTCTTGTACAAGCTCACGTGGTGGGAGATTCTTGGCATTCTTGTAGCAGCTACAGAGACCAGAGAAGCCCACACATTTGGTTTCTTAAGGAGTCATCTTTGGTTGTTTCTAGACCAAGATGTCCCCAGAAAGAGGGAAAGGGGTTGTTCCTAAGGAGGATCACCCCCAAGTGAGATCAAGTATGAAGTTCAGGAAGAGGAAGTGAAAAGCAGTACAGGGAGCCACCGTTTTATTCCAAACTGAATTCTTTACTTTTGTTCCCCGCCAGTCAGGATCAAACTTCTGCTCCTAGCACAATGACTTTTCTTTACTTTCGTTTGTGTTTGAAAGTTAACTTTCTTCCCTTCAAGGAAAGAAAACTATTTTATAAAAGCAGTTGCTAATCATTTAGCTGTTTCTTTAAAGGATCATAAAGTAATGAGTTTTTTTTTTTTTTAAAGAGAACACTGGGGCTTTTTGAGTGGAAAGATATAGACTCTGGGGAGTGAGGACTGAGGAAAGGAGGAACATTCAGGAGGCAGGTGGGATCTTGTGTTGTGGTAGTGGGGAAGCAGCCATAGGTAATATGGAATGATGGATGTGGCTGTCTTCCAATAGAACTTTATTTCTAAAAACTGATGACAGGCTGGATTTTGCCTTTAGGCTGTAGTTTGCTGATCCCTGCTTTAGAGAAAATGACAGTTTTATACAGAGAGAAATTTTACAGAAATACTTCTCTTAATGTTCACAACACTGAATATCTCAAATGGGCATAGGCAGTAGAATGGTTGGGTACATACGTTGTTTTATATTCAATTAGTGCAGTACTAGGTGGTAGTGAAAATCAGTGATCTCTAGCTACATACATCGATGTGGACGATTTTTAGTCACAATGAGGAAAAAATGGAGTAAGGCACAGAAGACACACATGTAACATGATTCTAAAATTCAAAACAGGTAAACACAATAAAAATATATTTAGGGATACGTATAATATATAGGTCGGGGAAACTAAAGAGGAGAAGAAGGGGATAATTAAGATAACTTGGAGTTATCACTGGGGAGAAAGTGGGTATGAGAAAGAATAAAGTTCTGAGAACTTCAAGAGTTCTACTGGTGAGTTCCATTTCTGACGCTGATCTGATGAACATAAACATGTTTTGTTTAATAAGCACACACATTTTATGTGCACTTTTTTTGTAGGGATGCAGTTAAAAATAAAAGTAGGGCTAAGTAACTCGTGCAAGACCATTAAAAAGTAGCAGAACTGGGATTTGAACTTTGGTCCCTTTGACTCCAAAGCTCAAAATCTTTCTAATTGTTTCTCATGTATCTGGGTTTAAGCCAGTGTTATTTTTATTGTAGTCCTTGTACTTAATTATTTCTCTATTTATGCTGAGATACTACAAAACAGATTTGTACAGCCTCCATTTCTACCCGAGTCCGTGGAGGCTGTCAAGTTAATTGGTTGTGACACTCGGCTTCCAGAATGTGTAATTATCAGCTACATTGAGTGGGAAGCTCCGATGACAGTTAATAGTACATGTAGACAGAAATCTGTGTGTTGCTGAAACTGTAGAATAAGCCAAGAATATAACATTAATCAAAATGCCAAGGTAGTGTACCAGAAAATAGTTCTATGTGGAAATGCATGACAGAGCAATCTATAAACATTCCTATTCATAATTCACAACTAATCTCTGTGCATCTTATTCTCACTTTAACACCTAGATATGAAGGACCAGTATATTCTACTGGATTTAGATGGAAGAATGGTTTCTTTCCTTGCTTCATAATAACCAACGTTTCGGTCCCTGACACTTGCAGCAGCTGACAGGTGAGTGTGGCTGATTAATTAGCCAGGCAAACTTTCAAATATGAGCAGCAAAAGCTCTTGAAATGGCATCAGGCAGCTGATAATGTGCCGAGAGCTCTTGTACCACATACAGTGGAAGGAGTTTTGCAGCTATGTGACTGGGGTTTGTGTCCAGGCTTTGCCACTTAAAGCTATGTGATTTTGAACAAATGACTTCACCTGAGTTTGTATCCTCCTTAGCAAAAACTTTTAAAATAGCTCTGTAGTTTTCAATCTTGGCTGCTCATTAGAGTCCCCTGAAGAGCTTTTAAAAATACCAATACACTGGCCTTACCTGCCTTGGACCAATGAACTCAATCTGGGGCAGAGAAAAGAGATCTTGGCATTTTGGGAAAGTTTAACACATCTTAAAACGTGGGTTAGAACTAAGGCCTTATGGGTGATTGTGTGAGCCCAAATTGGAAGGGAGGACCTTATAAAAGCATCCATTGGATTCTCTCCTTTACAATAGGGAAAGTGACATCTAGAGAGATGAAGTGGCCCAGCCAATGTCCAAATGGCCAGTTAAGTAGCAGAACCAGCACTAGACCAAAAGTCTTTTAACCTTTAACCTTGTACTTATTAGAGAAACATTGAATCTTCAAACTAAAAATACCAAAGACTTTCCTTTACATGGAAGAAATAGTATTCCCTCTTAATTTTAAAAGTGCCTAGTTTATATGATAAATTATATGTTACCGTACATTTAAAAATGCATCATGAGCAAACAAAGGAAACAGATGAACTAGATGTCCAGATGTGTGTGTGTGTGTGTGTGTGTGTGTATGTTTGGGGGTGCTAGCAGTGATAAATAGGACCCAGGAAATTTTGAAGAAAAATGGTGTATTAATCTGCTCAGCCTTCCATAACAAAATACCACAAACTATATGGCTTAGACAATAGAAATTAATTTCTCATAGTTCTGGAGGCTGGGAAGTCCAAGGTCAAGGTGCCAGAAAAGTAGGTTTCATTCTAAAGCCTCTTCTCTTGGTTTGTAGATGGCTGTCATCTTGCTGTGTGCTCACATGTCACATGACCTCTTCTTTGTGTGTGTGCATGGAGGGATGGGGAAGGGGAGTGGAAGAGGGGAAAAAAAGAGGAGAGAGGGGTAGATGGGGGACAGAGGGCAAGAGAGAGGGAGAGAGAATTCTAGCTTTCTGGTGTCTCTTATAAGCATACTACTCTTATCATGAAGGTCCCACACCCCCGACCTCATGTAACCCTAATTACCTCTTAAATGTCCCATCTTCAAATATCATCACATTGGGGATTAGGTATTCAACATATGAATTTTGGGGGGACACAAACATATAGTTCATAACAAATGGTATGCAAATCTCCTTATTAGAGTGGCTAGACCAAAAATCAGGTCTATTACCATGGTCCATGGAATAGTATAAAAAATCCTACATTAGTGGTTCTCAATCCTGGATGTAAATTAGAATAACCTGGGAGCTTTTTACATGATACTGATTCCCATCACCTCTTATCGCAACAACTGAATTGAAACTTTGAGGTGGCAACCAGGCATCGGGGTTGCAGTCAGGGTTGAGAACCACTGAACTCCATGTAGCGGAGCCCTGGAGCACAGGGAAGTAGTCAGGTTACCTAGGGACAAGGAGTTGGTGATCACATACCATGTATCACTGAATATAAAAATAAGGTGAGAACTTTCTCCAAAATTCCACTTATGTTATGAGGAGAATACCTCATAACATAAGTGGAATTAATGTTTCTCATGTTATTGGGTACTCTCTCATTTAATATGTGTTGTACCACACCATTTTTTAACAGCTATCTTAATGCTATGCAAATTAAGTGGCTTAGGACTGCTTTGTATTTAGACAGATATGGTTACATTATCACTTAACTTCTTTTCCTTTCATCATACTCCAAAACTCCCATATTAGCAGGTCACTCACCTGTCCACAGACTCTTAAGACCTTGGGCAAGTCATTTCCCTTCCCCAAGATTCAGTTTTCTGCATCTCATTTTATAAAATAAGAGCAGTCAAGGAAACTAAAAAATTGATAAAGTTGTAAAAGACCCAAATTACAGACTCTAACTCTACTCTTTTACCTATTTCACACACATATTTTGAGCAAACCACTAATATCACTTTATTTTCTCTTTAAGTTTGCTGTTGTTCACTGAAGTACATTGTATTTTGTTCAAAATACTTACTGCCCTTCCTTGGGGAAGTTATACTTTCTCACCCCACTAAACTCAGGAGTGGGTATGCGACTTGCTTTGGCCAGTGAATTGTGGGTGGAAGTGCCTTGAGTCATTTCTTTTAAGAGCCAGCCTGTGTTTCTGCCACATCTTTTTTCTTTGCCATGAAATCATAAACAACCCAGAGAGGAATGGTGACATTAATTTATTGTCCAAACCAGGTACTTTCGAAAGTGAGAGAGTACACTACTGAGCGTGAAAAGATATGCTGTTAATAATCACTCTGCGACAACAGGCCTACACTAGGACCGTGTTGGATAAACTGGGGTGTGTGGTCACCCTACAGGGAGAAACCATTTAGCCAGCTTGGGGCCGAGGTAGAGATGGCAAAGAGAATCAAAACCAGCCCACAATGAATATACATGAGAGAGAAGTAACCTTTTCTAAGCCACTAAGATTAGGGGATCCCTTGTTACAGCGTAACTCAGCTAACTGACAAGAGAAATTTAATCGATACAGCTGATGATGGAGAAAACTCAGAGAAAGTGGACTTACCTTGGCATAATTGAGTGGATCATTCACATGACTGCCGACCACTGTAGACATGTTCAGACGTATTTGGAGTTTCTGGCAGCTTCTTCAGATTTAAAATAAGGAAAGCTACGCCTACTATTCCAATGAGTTTTGTGATTATGTCCCAGACAGGACAAATCTCCAAGTACCTGCCTCACTCAAAACACTCTTCCAGGCTGTCTTTTGTAATATCAATGTTGATTCATTTGACCATTCTACTCTAGTCAAAGCTAGCAGAACCAAAGGGGAGCTTTAAGTGTGAGCATTGTAAAAATGCTCTGACAGTCAGAGGAGATGTTAACAGTGGAGTGTTCTCATAGTCTTTCTTAAAAGCATCTGATCTAGAGATATAAGGGGACCACACACTAGTATTCAGAGGTTGAAAGTCACACAGGAAAAGGGCAAAGGGTATAATCGAGTCATGCTAACAGTGCATAGCGGAGTATGAGCTAACAAACTTGGGCTGTTGAAGATACAAGCATCTCTTTACCAGAGATGTTGCCAAGCAAAATTTGTGTTCCCAGATTCCATTCTCGTCTTGATGAAGCCACAGTGGTGATTGGTCCTGAGTTTCCATGAAACTTGACTTGCCTTGTTCCTGGCTCTCCCCAGCACCGACAGTACAGATAAGATCCTTCTTCTACACAATACCACTCCTCCCCCATTCCGAAATACAAACTGAATGAATACCTGATTCTGAAACAAAAAAGCAAAGCAAAACAAAACAAAAATCCTTCCAATGCAAGGCAGGAAGGACAACCAATTTCCAAAACTCGGTGAGTAGCAATAGCAAAACCACACATGCAAAGTTAAGATATTCCTGTTTATTTTAAGGGTAAAGCTTCTAGCTCCAAATCAGCAAGATCTTTGCACTATTTGACTTGCTCTAAATGAAATTATTCCTCATTGGAATGGACTTTTAAATTTGTCTGGATAAAATAAGGATAGTGTTTTTTTTTTTTGGTTGGCTTGAATCTTCTCATAAAAAAAGCATTTCCTCTTACTTCATGTGGTTTGTCCCACACCCAGAGTGTGTCCTTTGTATTTTGTTTCTGAGCCAATATTCCTTTTTCTTATGTCTTTAAAACTGTTGCTTAGAAATACTGGGGCTATTTCCTCCTGGACTGTATTAAGAAAGGGAGATGCATATGATAGACTTTATTAGCATCTAAATTTACACAAGAACCGAGGAAGACTGAGGTGCTGGAGAGCTTGTTTTCTTTTCAGTCTTACTCTACTTATCTTAGAGTAAGAAGGTATGTCACAGATCATTGAGTCTAAGAGTCCCGAGGGATAAGATTACACCTTTATAGCCACATGGCCAGAGAAGTATAGATGGAATAATATCCAAGATATATGGTCTCTCAGTTCCATGTTCTTTCTCCAAATCAGATTCTCATCCCCCTTTGCAGCTTTTACATTTGTATGTTGTAATTTATATCTTCAAGTTGAATACATTGACTTGTATTTGTGAAAACATTATTGATTCTTTCATTCATTTTGTATCTACTTTCTTTTCTAATATCTTTTCTAATTCCCATGACATCTGTATATGACAGGTATAGTGCTGAGGGCTTAAGGATACAGAGATACAGATGACACAACTTTTACTCCCGAGGAATGGCAGGAATTAGATATCACCATTCAATATATTAAGTGCTGTGGGAACTCGGAGTAGAAATTAGCCAATTGGGCTTTGGTGAGTGGGGAAAAAGCTTTCTTAGAGGAAGTTGCATCTAATAGCAATTTGAAGGATGTGTAGGAGATTGCCAGATGGGTAGGTTTGGAAGGAGGACAGAAAAGCAGCTTGCAGAAGGGGTCATGAATAGAATGGAGACAACGTCAGGATGGCAGCAGTACAGGATGTGATGAGAGATGTGTGCTAGATGCACTTGGAAAGGCAGATCTAGAGAGTGTTGGGCCCTCTCAGGCCTTTAAGAAGTTTGGAATTTATTCTGTAGGTAGTGTAGATGAGAGGGCTTTAAACAAGGAGAGAGAGGTGGAAGCAGAGGGATCAGGTGGGAAGATGCTACCTACAATTAAAAGGTTAAAAGATCCAGATGGCAAGAGCTACCAGCAGGAGGCAGGTTTTGAGGCAGTGGGCTAATCGCAGAATCTATCATGAAATGGTGTCTTTAAGGGTTGAAGGGCAGAGAAGAACTAAAGATGACTCTGAGGATACTAATTTGGGAAACTGGGTCAACGATGACAGCAAATTGTGAAAAAGAGAATGGAAAGAGCAGACAAATTTTGGGTAACAATGATTGAAAACTTAGACATGTCACAAAGAACGTGATACTCAAGTAGTAGCTGTAATTATTTGACTGTGAATTGCTGAGAAGAGTCAAGATGAGATCCAGAAGGAAGGAAGCAGAAATTTGGCATCTTAGCATGGGTTCTAAATTTAAAATGAGACAAAGATACTTGAGTGTTCTTCCAAATTGTCCAGGCCACCAGGTCACATAGAAGGAATGAGAACTGGAATTTAGGGCAGTATTTTTTTTTTTCCCCAGTGGAGAAGGATATGAGAGACATTAACTCAAAAACTGTGTGATCTTCAAATTAATCACCTCTCCGAAATACATATCAGGACTATTGTGAGGATTAGAAGAGATTCTAAAAGTATATCAGACAACACTGGTTATGCTTCACTGTGGCTAAAAAACAAAAACAACAACAAAAAAAAAACTCCTCGAATTACAGTGGTTTAAGACAACAGGCATTTTTCATTTTTACTCGCTCAATAACTTTATGAAAAAGATGCATCATCCTCATTTTATAGATGTGGAAACAGACTTGTCAAAGGGCTTACAAGAGAGAGAGCTGTGAGATCTGTCAGACTCCAAAGGTTGCGTGTTCTCTGTCTTTTCCATAATGGAAAAGTGCTTTCCAGAGAGAGGACACATTTGATCATGGACTAAATGCTCCCCAGCAGAGTGAAGCTCTGAAAATGAAATGTCTACATGATTTTCTGCCTGTTTCCTTACTGTGCAGTTTTTCCCTGGGCAAAGAGGGAGGAGAGACTGTATATCCAACATCCTTAGTCTCACTGAGGTCAGGGTAGGCCAGTGATTAATTGTATGGTTCATGGAGTTGACATGGTATGTTGACATATTTGGGTTTAAGTCCTGACTGTAGCCATTTGTCAGCTGTGTGGATAAGATACTAGATAAGATACTTAACATTTCTGGGCCCCAGTTTTCCTACCTCTAAAATGAGGAAAATGATGGTATTTATTTCAAATGTTTATTGTGAGGATTAGATGAAATAATACACTTATCCTTAACCATTGTTTACTACTTAGTAAGTAATCTATACATATTTCCTATTATTATGACTGTTTTAAGAACTCTTGACCTCTTGCTTTTCATTTCTGTTTGTACCTCTTCTTCAGGAGAGGGCTTTCCAGGTATTCAAAGGGAATTGAGTGCTGTAGTCTAAGTCTTTGGTTACTGCAGCCACATCGACACTAGATAGTGCCCCAAGCCCAGCAATGCTGTGACTCTTGCAGACTCCTGGTGGTACCTCCTTGACGGATTTGGGTAAGATAAGGGAGAATTTCCTGGATTACCCAGCAAAGTCTCTTGCTCTCTTCCCTCAGTTTCCCCCACACAAAAGAAGTCTCACTCTCCATGCTGGGCTGCCTAAAGTTGGAGGAGAGGTGACATGAGCATTCCACCATGGCCAACACAGCTGGCACTCAGGTAATATCTGAAGCCAGCACAGTCTTGCCCAAGGCCTGTGTTTATTCAAGGCCCAAGGGCTTTGGTGAATCCTGCCAGGATTTAATCCTTCCCTTCAGGGCAGTAGGTTCCCTTCTGGAACCCCATGGTGGATCTAGAAATGCCCTCTAGGTGCTAAGGCCTAGAATCAGGGGCTTCAGGTATCTGCTCAGTGCTTTATTTTACTGAGGCTAAGCTGGTACCCAAGTTGCAAGACAAAGTTGTCTGGACTCATCCCTTTGCTTCCCTTAAGCAGAAGGAATCTCTCCCCAAGCTGCACTGCCTGGAGTTGGGGGAGGGATGATGCAAGCATGCCCTTGGCTGCCACAGCTGGTATCTCCCTGGGTCGGTGTACCCCAAGTCCACTGGCTCCAGCCTAGAGAAGCCACAGGACTTGCCCAAAGCCCCAGGTCACTTTCATCTGCTTGTGGTGAAGCTAGCCAGAATTTGAGTTTGTACTAGGGCCGTGACTGGTCTAAATGCTCTCTCCATGGGTACTGGCGGAATTGTGCCCTGTGTTGTGTTTTTCTGTGACAAGGTAGCCCTGAGTTCCAATGCAAAGTCCCCCAATCACTTCACTCTCCCTCCCTCAAGCACACACATTCTGTCTGCACTGGGCACTGGCAGGAGCTGCTGGTAGATGGGGAAAGGGAGGCGTAGGCAATGCAGGACTGTCTTTCCTGCTCTTTTCAGTGCCTCTTCCTTTAATATAATGTCAAAAGCAGGTACTGTGATTGCTCACCTGATTTTTGGTTCTTTTGAAAGTGCTTTCTTGTGTAGATAGTTGTTCAATTTGGTGTTCCTGTGGGGGGACTATCGCTGGAGAGTTCTACTTGACCACCTTGCCCCTCTCCTATTATGAGAACTTCACTATTCAGCCAATGTACCTCATTTCCTTAATTGTAAATGGGATAAATAATGTATACCTTAAAGAATTGCTCTGCATTTGTTTGTTCTTTCATTTATTCTTTCACGTATGTAGCATTCATTCAGTCACCTGCAATGAATGAATCAGTGTTTAATGCCCTTTCTAAGCCCAACTGCTGAACTATCCAGTTACACTTTGATAAAACTTCCTCTGTAATGCAGCACTTAGTGACTTAACGGATTTAATGTCCCCTTTATTCACCCACATTTCCCACCACCAAACCAATTCAGGCAAGGTCATTCCTAGTCAGGTTATATTCAACATGCTTTTCCAATAAACTTTTGTTGTTCCTATCTTCTTTTCTATTGTTGCTTATCTTTACTCAGTGTCTATCCCTTGTTCTAGTACAAGACATTTCAAATTTTATTTAGAGAATCAATTCTCTTCCATTCTTACTCTATATCATTTGGGCAGAGATAATCTTTGGATTCCAGCCGTAGGTACACATTCTAGTTTTGACCAAGCAAAGAGTTGCATGATTTTGATCAGCTACAGTGATTGGCTCAGTGATGGGCAAGTTAGATAAGCAGGGCCAATCAGAGGGAATGGAAGGATTTATTAATGAGAATTATTAGAAAAGAGGCCCCTTTCTCCACCAGTCTGGCTAAGTGGATACCATGTAAGTTAGAAGCTGCTGGAAACCATTTTTTGCTAGCTTCAGATGAGAACATATCTGAGAATGCTTCTAAATGTACAGAATGCTAAAGCAAGAATTGGAGAGACAGGCAATGTTTTAATGACATTTTTTGAGATCCTGAGTCTAGTAATTCCTAAAGCCATACATCTGCACTAAACACCATAATTATAGGAGCCAATAATTGTTTCAGCCGTTTCGAGAAAGATTTCTATTGCTTGAAACTGAAGGAGCCCTGATGAATACGTGGGCCCAGTGCACTGGTTTTCATGAATACTGCGATTCCCTGTTTCTGGCGTTTCTTCTCCTTTAGGAATTTGATGCCTGCTGATGTCACTGTACTATGCTCCCTGGGATACCCCATTGGCTCTGTGTGTGAAAAATTTCTGCCTGAATAATTATCAGCAATGAGTGTATTTATTATATCTTGTCCCTAACTGGAATTGGTGAGAGATGCGGTTATAAAATCAGATTTAAAATAAACAAGACAGACACAAGCTACAACTTGATTTAGCCAATTTCAAATCTTTGCTCAATTGCCTGTTTAGGATTCAGATCCTTTAGAATAAAAGCAGTCAACTGTTTGGCATCATGTACAATCTGTTGCAGAATCTGTCCTCCAATGATCCTTTTTACCTTTTAATTTTTAACTGGATATTTAAAATTCAAAGTCTCAGATCATCTGTTCATTTATTCAGCATCCACTATCTGTGAGGAATGGTGCAATGGAGACACAATGGCAACAAGACATAGGGCCTGCCCATATGGGACTCGTGTTCTGGTTGTAGCCTCTTAATTTCATAGCCTCATGAAGCATCTGTATCTGTGTGTATGTGAACATGAGTGTGTGCGTGTGTGTGTTTGCAATGTCAAAAATCTATATTAAGGCAGAGATTGGCAGATCACACTTAAATAATCATAGCCATTTCAAAGCTTCAGGCCCCGGGCCAGTGAAAGGCCTGTGGAATAGAATGCTGAGAATCCTCTTGCTGTTGTAGCAGCTTTATCAGCAGCACTTCTGTCTCTACCTTTCATAGAGGGAGTATTGCGTAGTCCTTGCGATGTCAGGTTCCCATAATAGACAGGCTGGGTTCAGCTCTCAGATCCACCACTGACTAGATGTATATCCCTAAGCAAATTGCCTAACATCTGTAAGTCTGTTTCTGCCTCTTTGCAATGGGAGAAAATGTTGACCAATTTGGGTGGTTGTGATGATTAAGTGAGGTCATGCATTTAAGCACTTGGCACTGTGCTTGCAAGGCAGTCGGTCCTCAGTAAGTCATTGTTATTGATTTTTTCCTAGTATTGTTCTTATTTGATGAAAAAAGACCAAAGATAAGATGCAAGTCTACTTATCGTTTAAGATTCAGCTTAAATGTTATCTCATTTCTCAGGGGAAGTAGTTGCATTATTACTCATCATTCTGCTTTTGTCTTTATTAAAGGAGCTATAATGATTTTTTTCATAAGCTTTTCTGTTTTCTTCATAAAGACAAACACAATGCATTTGTTATGACTTTATCATCAGTAGTTAGAACTGTATATGACTCTCATTAATTTTTTTTTTTTTTGGAGTCCAATACTGCCTCATTTTATTAATGAGGAAAGTGGAGCCCAGAGAAACGAAAAGTCCAGCATTCTACAGAGTCATGTCTGGGAGCCAGATCTTACAAATCTAAGTGCATCGGGTTGTTTTATGTTCTTTT